>RXPK01003603.1:0-82171 GCA_004143645.1 Protaetia brevitarsis | reverse complement strand
TCTTACGTATTAAATGCATTTCAATTAAAAGCTGAAGGCGAATAGTTAAATGACGTACAATGTTAATATCAAATAGATCTAAGAGCGCCGCTAATGTATGGTATATTGCGGTACACAGCTGCATCGAAGGTAGCCCAACAAACAGGTTATAGTTTGTCGTTTGGCACTAGCCCAGCGCGAACCGCACTTGTTTAAAAACTTTAAGCGACGTCACGCGGCTAAATTTTTACGTTACGACGTGGAGTGCCAAAACGAATAAACCTAAACCACGTGCGTCGTGTCATGGCTCTGCTTTAAATATTCCATGAGATTTACATATATAATCTAGAGAAAATTGAAATCAACACTAGAGATATAGAACTGCAGGCTGTGTAGTAGCATGAAAGAACCGTTTACCACATTTTCTGTAAAACGCGAAACCTTTGATACAAAAAGGCAGCCAAATTTTGCACCAAAATGAACCTAAAGGATTACTTCGATCAACAAGCCTGTAGAGATTAGTATCGAGTATTAGGGCTGTTTCAGACAAGGCGCTTTAGTTGATTTAACTAAGTTGCAACGGGCATACTGATCTGAACCTTTTCACACAGAGTCAACTTGTCCGCTTCGACGGCTTCAATAGGTCTTCAATGACAATCAACTAATTGACAGTAAACCACGCAACTTAGTTGAATCAACTAAACCGCCTCGTCTGAAACAGGCTACATGGCTGGTGTAGTTTAATGGGTAGAAGAAATTAAATATAAATACCAAAAGGCTGCAGTGCTTCCGGAGATTTTACATGTCAGACGGTTCTCATAATAAAAAAAGCGTTACAATTTCTTCAATGGTTAGGTTGTGTTTTTCTCTGCAGGAAATTTAACAGCTTTCTAGATGCGTTTCTCCCATAGCGCACTATTTATGTCAGAATTAAAAAAATCTACTAGTCTTCACTCGGTAATGACACAATAGATAATTATAAATTGCTATTGCATTAAATCAAAATACATTTGCAGTAGAAACACAACATAACTCTTGAACTCATCAGTGTTATGTTTCAGAGTACATATTTTCAAAAGTAACATGTTAATGTAACTAAACGTTTTATGCAGCCCAATAAATTATTGATGTACCGAAATAGTAAGTAATGCTTCCAAGAAGAGAATGTCATCTGTAAGAGATAAAAATGAGGAAGCATTGGTTGTATAAGTACCACAAAACATAGGATAAGTCATTGTCATCAGTCGTATCCGGTATTTTATTGGTCAGTTCAAATGCCAAAGTATCTCAATTTAATGTATACTTGTATATTTATTATTATTACTATTATATGTGTTTATAATATGAATGTTTTAAACAACTATCTAACCATACTCTACTTCATCTATTGTTATTCGTGACAGCAAAAGTAGTGAGAACCATTGAAAACTGCTCGGCAATAGTTTATGAAAATAAATACAGAACTGTTCAAAATATTTTGTAATTCGAGTATATTAATAAGCTTAGTTCTAATGAATGCTAACACATGTTGCGTGCATTCTCATTTTACTTTATAAGTAATATTCCTAAAGCAGTATTCTCGAATTATTTCATATTTCCAGTTGGAAAGCCCTAGTAAATGGTATTGTAAAAATGAATATTGCCATAATAAACATTTAAAAGTTTTTATTCGAAAATGCTTACCATTTTATAAATCAAGTGGGTAATGTTAACGCTATATCAATATTTTTATTTGCACATTTAACAAACTACTAGAAGCAACGACATTTTAATAATTATAATAATTCACTTTATTGGCTCATAACTAGATACAAATACATATATTGTATGATGTATATAAACCAAAAGGACTAAATCACCTAATGGTGCTCTTCTTTCAGCCCTGAGTGCAGAATTTTCATAATTTTTGGCCGAAACGATCATTTCCTTCATATGATACTCTCAATTTAGTCATTCTTCTTTCTAAATCCGATTCTTCTTTAACTCATGTTCACTCTTAATTTTACTTTACATAAAATCATCAAAATTGACATTGCAAAACTTTAAACATTGTTTATAAATTTGTAATTAAGTAATGTCACAAAATTTTTCAAATTATTGGCATTTACAACATGTCATGGATGAGATATAACGTTAACATTCCCCAATTTACAATAAATAATATCTAGTGCACGCTTTTGTTATGAATACGTATGGGTTCTTGCAACAGATAACTAACTCACATGTCAATTCTTCAATGATTTTATTTCTTAAACATTTTTTTTATATCTTAAATCAAGAAGGATATCTTTTAAGTAGTGCATTAATATAAAGATGGTGCAAGTGCAAATATTTGAATCAGTCATAAAGGAAAGATTAATGACGGTTTTTAGGAAATCGTTCACAATGGCAGCCATAAACATAAAAAGAAACAATGACAATAACGTTAGAAGAATAAACTGAACTATTGCTGGCCCGTTGTTGTCTGTCCAAAGAATCTGATTGTGTCAACGTGGACATTCTACTTGCAAAATCAAACCATTACGTGTGAGAAAGAGGCACACAAGCTTCTCGAATCTTATTTGACCAACCAAATCAATTCAAAGAACATATTACGTTCTTTCAACCGCGGACGGCAAGGCTTGTAAACACCCTAGACTAGTCGATCCACTTCATTTTAATTGTCGGCCGACAACGCAGTTTCTAAAAGCCTGAAGCAATGTTGCCGGTTTGTCTTTCGTTCAAACATATAGATAAAACAAATCAATTTTTTGTAATATAACATGAAATCTAACAAAATAGACTTATTTCATAAAAGTATGATTTGCAGTGAAAGTCAACGTTTCCTCAAGTTTAAAGGTGCGTCCAGATTACGTTAAACTAAACATCTACACTGAAAAAAATTTGCTAAAATTCCTGTAGTAATTTTGGGCAACTTTGTGCCCCTAAAACCGTACACTTTTTTTTTACTTTTAGAAGTAGGTAATACTTCTAACTATAGGTAATTTTTCCAAGGTCCTTTTTTCATATGGCCTGGAATGTTCATAGTGAAATTTTAAAATGCGGATAACTTTTTTTTTCATGTAGCCTGGAATACTCACAATCTCACAAATAAAATTTCTATGGTATTGATAATTTGTAATACCATTTCAACAAACAATTTCAAATTACCTTTGTAATTTGAAATTGTTTTTGCCTTGTAATTGGCTGCAAGCTTTTTGGCAAATAAATATTATTATTATTATAATTTCCATAGAAGTTTTGCTTGTTTAATAGTAAAATTACAAAGAAAAATTCAGTGTTTCTGATTGCTTTCCTAATAAAAAGAAAACATCCTCTAAATGAAAGTAGTAGAGTTTATTTAATTGGAATTCAATGAACAAAAGTCAAACAAAATATGAAAATTTCTATTGCTTAACCCAAAACCACTGCACGTTAGTTGCCCGTTGCCCCTCCACACTGACAATTAATTCGCAAAAATCAAGGGTCATACAATGCAAAGGTATGCAATGGAGAACGTATTGTGATAACAAAGATTGCAAGTTATTTTTTACAGTGAGAAAATAACAAATTAATGTATTTCTGCTTTTAACTGTAATAATTAGGTGTAATATTTCCCAAGAAAATGTTTTCTCCTCACGCAGCATTCGAATCTACATCCCCCCGTATGCCGGACGACCGCTTTACCAATTAAGCTAGTAGAGGACGAGGTTCGAGCGTTTTAACCGAGCATATGGCGGTATTAGATCTTGAAAAGCCGGCAGGACGGCAAATATGCATTAGATCTCTAATATGGAATATATCTACTATAAATATTACATGGCTTTTCGTCAATAACTGTTTGACTGACAAGACATGGAAATGCAAAATAAATAATTTAAGCATAAATGAATTTGAATGGCTTTTGACTTTTTAGACAATGAAAATAAGTACGATAGCATAGCGATATAAATTACGTTGTAGGAAAATCATGCCACTAAGTGATAATCAACAAGTAGTACCGCAGGCAATTATTGTACCCTACATAAATAATTACTTACGAATAAGTATTTTACCTGCTTGCATTGTTAGCTAAGGTACTCGCCAAGTATTAACAGAATACATTTTTATTCACTTGGGAAGTGTCGACAACATTTATATAGATAACGGATAGATTTATTTCAATCAATAAGTTGTGCTTGAAACTACTTATTGTTAACAAGTAGCTATTTAAATATTGGAAGGTAAATGTGTTTGTGATGCACTGTTTTAGAGCTAGTTATAACAATTCGTATTAAACAAAAAAAGCAAATGGGGATTCAGAAAATCGGTAAGAAAATCAAAATTACTGATAAATAAAAAATTAACACTAAGTCTTACATGAACTGATACCAGAAGAGTAATTTAATGTAAATTTATAAAGTCCAAAATTGTTGATATGGTGAAAATAAAAAAATCCTGTTATGTATAAGTTTAAGCTCTTAAAATATGTTCAAGGATAAATCAAGTTATGGCAAACTTTAAAAGTGAAACATTACACTGTTGAAAATATTACGGTGTTGGCGTTAATTTTGCGCTAGTCAATATTTTAGTGTTGATTTTTCCAAACTTTGCCAGACGAGTTGACTACGCGTATTTAATAGAACAGAAATTACTAGAATTTCGTGTGAATTCTTTGTTCAGATATGAGGATTGACTATTTTTCTAGACATTTAGAAGCGTCAACCAATCAGAATTTTTCCCTCGGATAGAAATATAGAAACCCACCTATTCTAATACAGTATTGCATTATACCGCACCACCTGCATTGCACGTGTATCTGTTTTCGTGTTTAATTCTCCGTATTAACATATCCAAACAAACCACCAAATGTGACTGACTTGCAAAGTGTAACCTCGTGTTATTAAACGTTAATTCCAGTGGGCATAAAAAAATTCAACATCTTAAAGATGTATTGGGAACATCTATTTACGCAATTAGTAGATTTGAATCAAATAGCATAAACACTTCACTTGATTTTATAATGGTTCTCAAAAATCATTTTTAAATTGGTACGTTTAGTTGAAACCAAACTTGTGAATGAGTGGTTTTGCATATTATAATTGAGAAACGTCTTAAAGAGAGAATATTATAGCACTTAAGAAATAGGAGTTGCATATTAAAAAGCGTTGTGTTTAGAAAATGGTGTTAAAACACCCAATAGATCGCATTCATTTAGTTAAACAGCTAGTAAATTTGTCTAGTCTAGGTCAAATAAAATGTGACTAGAAGTATTTTATAATTCCACGTGTCAGTTGGACAAAATAATGCCTTAGCAATAGACAGTACTTGACTATCTTTGCTCGTCAAGTTAAAACTTCTATAGTTCTCGACAAAATAACACGAAAAGAGTGTGGACCTCTCCTGACTATTAAATTAGTCAAAAAAGTGTTAAAATTTTCAACAGTGTAAGCTGACGTCTCAATTTATATAACAATATTATTTTTGAAAATTGGAGTAAACGTATATACACAAAAACATTATAAAAACAAGCAAAATACTTATATAAACATAGATATACAATAAATAAAACCGCCTTTTAATCGATTACGGCGATCATCCGACCAAAGCGAATAATCGGTCAAGACAGTTAACCGGTCATGGTAGTTAACCAGTCACGTCGGTTATAACCGTTTATCCGGTCATGTACATACGGTTAACCGGTTATGAAATCTGTCCGGTTGCACAGCATTAGTAGCTACGTCTGCCATGTAGAAAACTTATATCGACCATGGAAAGTTAGTGTAGTGAACTAAAAGAACCACCATATTCACGGCAAGGACTGTACTCGTAGAATATGTTTAACGTATACGACTTTGTACAAAATAAATTTCTTTAAGAAAATCGCACTTCATATGATATATCTAAACAAATACATTTTTTTGCTGTTAAAGTAATTTACTTGAATAAAAGATATTATTTTAAAGAAGTAGTTTAATCAGTTCAAACTTGATTACTTCATTTTTAACAATTTTAAATTTTTTTTAATTACCTAACTTTTTTAATGTGTAAAGACATTTCATTGTTTTTCACCATACATTGTTAGAGTGATATGATGGTCCAGCTTGCAAATATTTTAAATCTCAAAAGATTTTAAGTGTCGCTAGAACTTGACATTTTCGGTTTGACTCATATCATGCTTATGCAGATCTGGACGCACTTTAAGAAAATAATCGAATTTAAAGAAGTTTTCTTTGAAATTAAAAGTTGAAAAGATATAATTGTTTTTCTTTTTCATTAAAAATATACGTTTAATTCAGTGCAAACAATATTATTTTAGCAAAATTAATTTTTCTTTGGTTAAAAAATCTTCCCATGTTCTACCTCCTGTATAGGATACTTTCCAAACTTTCAAATGCGCTAGTATTGTCGACACTCCAAATATAGCAACGTCGGAACATCATTATTGGACTAGAATTCGAATTAGAAAAGCGTCCTTGAACAAGAATATCATTAGTACTAAATTGATTATTTATATTTATAATCAATTTATTTCCAATACAAAGATACTAATAGTTTGGGGACTTGTATTTCCGCGCAGTGCAAAGTTGAAAACCGTTAATTGTAGATGTCAACATATTTACGAGATTTATTGCATGTGTATTGTACTTCCAAAAACATACAAAGCCATATACTCAACACGTGACTGACTGTGTTTTTATGGCTTCTTTTTTTATTCGAATTGTAGCCGAACAACATTGCAAACCTCTATTATATACATGTATGGATTATGTATTTATTTTTTTCTATTTTCTTTTGTGTGAATATTCAAGGACGACTTCTATGTTTGTTAATTTAAACATTAACTACAACGTAATTTTGCTTCCTACAAACACACGTATCATAATAGTATGATACTAAATAGTAGTAGCGGTACATTCGGGTAATTAAATAATTCAGGAAATTGGTATTGCATAATGTATTCTGCTAAAAGTGTTTAAAATACCTTCAACGACTATTTTTCCCCAAATAACAGAACTACAGATCTGTTCGTTTATAGATGCAACCTATGTGAAATTATAGAAAAAGTCATTGTCCCATAAATATCACGTTTCTTGATTACTAATGGAACCATACCCCACACATGGTTTTCCTCCAGGACATTCTACAACAACAAATATGCTCATATGCATTAAGGAATGGACAAAGCAAATAAATAATGGTAACCCAACGATGTGATCTACCTTGGTTATGAAAAACTTGCGACAAAGTCCCGCATAAAAGGCTCTTATTAAAACTAGCACGTCAAAGTGTAAGAGGTAATCTGTGGATGCTAATTTCTTGCGAAATCGCACCTATATTGCTAAGAGTAAACGGATGTTACTCCAGAGAGTTTGGAGTACTACCTAGAGTGCTTAAGGGCTCTGCGCCCTGGATCATTGCTTCTTATAGCATATATTTATATATACATTAATGACTTATTCATTACAAAAGTGAAAACAAATATTACTTTTTTCCGCAGATGATACAGAATTACACTGCGTTTGGAGCCCTTACTTCGTTAAAGATATAGAGTTGATTGAAAAAGTGCAAGAAAGAGTTATCAAACTGCCTACTGAGTTAATAGATTTCTCCAATGTTGATAGATTTCAACGACCCTACTTAACAACTTTGAAATGTAGACGAGAAAGAGGGGATTTGATTGAAACATACAAGACAGGTGCTCACTGGATATTATTCTACAGATCTACAAGTAATCACTACACTTATTATTGATACCTGATGTCTGAAAGCTGATGTCAATCAAAAGATATACTAAGAGGTCGTAAGTGTAATAGTTGGGAGAAAAAATATTTCATTGACTGTAACTATTGCGAACGATGTTCCGTTAATGTATGTGTTAGCCACAGTTGCGTAAATTTTCAAATTTTCTGTCTTTTTGGTACGTACTACTTAGTGAGTAAAGAAAACGGTGTTACAATTGCTATACCTTACGGTTCAATTAACAACGTGTGTCCAAAGATGTAATAAAATGATCCAAAAAACATCTCAATAAGAACGGGCAAACAGAGTCGGTATCTTTGATCTCAGGGGGCAAAAATTTGTTACCTTCAGTCCATTTATTGACTGGTTATTGACTAGAACAAACTCAGAAAAGATGGCAATTGCGCGCACATGCAAAATTTGCTAGGTGTACGGTTGATAGGTTCCTTTAACACAGCTGTTATTCGCCTGAATTTATGTACCGGAGATAATATATACCAACGATATGAAAAACTTAATGTAGATTTGCGACGGTGGTGGGGGATAATGTTTGAAGTACCGATATCAACTCTTAGAGGGCGTTAACTGCTATTGGCAGGTAATTTGAATGCATTTCTGACGTTTATTGGTTTGTTTCACACTGGTTTTTTTATTATTATTTAAAAGTGTTTAATGTCATGTCTGCACTCTTGCTTGTTCTTGATGATCTGAAATTTTGTAACATAACGAACCTCTATGCGTGCTGACAAAAGCCAAAAATTACGTCTTAAACAAATGGAAGACATCGCTTTCGCAAAAAGAAAAGTGTACGATTGCAGTGGCAGCTGGCACTAAAGGGCACGAGGGCACGTGCCCACCCAACCACCAAGATAAACACAGAAAGAAATTCGCATCTAATTCAGTGCATTATTTTATTTTATTATTTTTACGTATTTTTATAACGATGGTATCGAAAGTTTTCTTCTACACCACATACGCTGGCGCATATGCGAAAACAGCTCAAATTCACGCGACATAAAATTAAGTACAACGAAGATGTGGAAAAAATCGTCGTACTTTGCGTCGGTTAATTACGTGTACAAAAAACTGTGAAATCTTATCCTATGTTGGACAGCGTAAAATTGAAAAGTGAACTTTCAGTAATTTATGAGCGCGATGACATGTGTAACGTAGGTGTAGGTGGCGTTTTGCCACTTTTAGTGTTCATAACACACAACAACTTAAAAAAAGAAAGAAACATATAAACTGTTGGATATTATTTATAGAACCCCCATGTCGACATCAGAATGTGAACGATGTTTTTCCACCCTCAAACGCATTAAAACTTTTCTGAGATGCACAATGTCAGAAGATCGACTGAACGCAGTTTTACAACAAAGTCATAGACGTCTTCTCTGGCATGAAAAATAGGAGAATGGATTTTATGTATAAAAAATAAGCAAAATTCTTATTTTGTGCCCACCTCTTTCATAACTCACGAGCCGCCACTGTGCGATTGTGTAACTATTTGAGATTTTCTTTCATTAAACAACGTAGGTATTACCCTTTTCCTGCAATAACTAGAAAGCCCCCCGATATATCTATTTTCCAAACTGTTGATAGTTTAAAATGAAATTTTTACAGAAAAGCATTACGCATATATTAAACAAAAGTATTTAATATGTACCAGATAGGCTTCTTCCATTGAGTCACTATTGCAATTCTCTCTGTACAATCTTGTTAAATTAAACAGAGAACTCGATTTAAAATTTCAACCATACAAATACCAAAGGCACGGCACCTTAGCCATCGAGATACGAAGCGAGGTTAACATTTTGTTAAGAAATTTTAAATCGTCATCAAGAATCAGTACACAATTTGTTAACCCGTCAACGGCTAGTGTTGCCGTATGGTAACTCTAGCCGTTGACGGGTTAATGACCGAGGAAGCAAATTTTCGTTTGGATGCCGTTGTTAACAAATAGAATTTTAGATATTAGGGAGCTGTAAATCCTCGCTAATTGTTTACAAAGAATCTCTATAGGCTAAAGGTCGTTATTTGGTGTGCTGTAGGGTCATTTGGTGTAGTTGGTCCTTTTTGATTTTTTGAGGATGAAAGTAATCGTTATGTAACGGTCAATTTCGAGCGATACATAAACATGTTACGAACGTTCCAGAACTGATTAGACGGGGATTACTAAATGATGATCTGCTATTTCAACAAGATATAGCAACAGCTCACACAGTCAGAAACTCCATGAGAACTCTGTAAGAATTTTTTAACAGGCATATAGTTTTGCGATTTGGAAATTTGGCTTAGCTATCTGGATCTCCCGACTTTTTTCTATGGGGTGTTTGAAGACAAGGGTCTATGCAAGTCATCCTGCAACAACTTAGGAATTAAAAGACTGCGTTCGAAAAGAAATCACATGAATAGATGGACATTTGCTTGGCCGAGTGATGCATAATTTTGCATTCAGGATTGAAAATTATGTTCAAGTTGATGAAGGGTATTTAGAAGACATGATTTTTAAAACATCTAGAGAAGAAAAATCTGAGAAAATAAAAATAATTCCAAGAGAATTACTTGTACATTAGTGTATTAAAAGATTTTTTACTCCATTTAGAAGGATTTTATTCCAAATATAAAATGGGCAGTCTAATATGGAAAACCCAATACTAACGGTTCATTCTCTCATGTAAACACCAGTACTCCTGTAATAGTCATACTTTCAATTAAAATATTCTAGGAAATATTGCCTAACTTCATCAGAACTACCCAAAATTTGTCATAAATACCTATCATAGCCAACATGTTCGCAACTCCAGGTATAATGCAGGTGCTTTTTTTCTTAAAAATATACATGATGCGCTAAAATTAAAAGGTGTTAAATATAACTAAAAATACAGGAAAGATTAATCAAATTTGCCACAAATAACTCACAAGATAATCAGATGAATGTAGAATATTTAAACAATATATCCAACTAAAAATTTGGTTACTCCAATATTGTTAAACATAAATATCTTAATTGCGCCATTATACAAAACAAATCGCAAAATCTTTTCAAATACTTATAACCTCAACATATTATCACACTATTTTTTTCCGTAGCGCAGCTGGTGGTTATTATAAACAGTCTATTTTGCGAGAAATGTTTGGTCTTCTAATCGTGGTCACTCGCATGCATTTGAGAAAATGTCTTCTTTTAGAATTAAGATATACCAGCAAGTGATAAATAAACGAAATAAAACATACAAACTATCTTGTGTTAAAAATCGTCGTTGCAAGATTGCTCATTTATGTATGTAATATTATCATCATTAACTACGTTCACAAGTAAGTGCAATCAATAGTGCAATCCAATGCTACTATTTTAGTTCTCTTTTATACACAACAGACAGGTTTATGATATAAAAATTAAACTCTATGTTACGTACATTTGATAATATTACTGTATTCGTTAATTCTAAAAGAATTCTTCAAAACATCTCACCGTTTCTTCCTATTATTGAATATCCACCAAAAGAAACTAGCACCTACGCATTTGTGAATATGTGTACCTTCACTCACTGACTTCCTCAAACTTCAAGTCGACTGTTTCTATTTATACATCCTGACGTTATAGATACAGAATTGCCAATCGTGCCAAAAAGCAGGCCGCACAACACCAGTGCAGTTTCCGATTTTACAAGTTACGTGACGCATATATCCCCCATGAGGCGTTAAAGAGTGGTAGCATCGTGATCAAATTACAATAACCGAACAGAATCAGAAGGTGTATTGAAAATGGTAAATTGTGAATTGTGATGGCTTGTGTTCTAGGTGATAACTATTATATTTTTAGTTTGTTGAATTCGTAGTTACGTAGAAGTTCGTAAATAAAGATCAAATATTGGCAGAGTAATAGAATAACGTTGCCTATAATAAATTTTATTACCTCTAATTAACTACCGCTACGAGCATCTCGGATGCGGGGGCTAACGCGGGCAGTGACAATAATATGAATAATCGTTATTATTGGCGTATGTAATATCTCACTGTAAATACTACACTTAAAGAATTATTAGCATTATTTTCAAAATGATAATTGAAGTGTTGAAATGAGTACTTACTAATTTGTTACAAATTGTAATTTATTTACGGCATTTATTTTATCTATCTCACTACCGGTTTCGGCACATAATTAGCGTTCCTCAGGTGAAAAACAGAAATAATTAGATGCAATAGTCAATTAAAATGTGAACGATCGTATCGGAACATAAATAAAAATAATAACAAGAAAACCAACTTGTTCATGCAACTTTACTAATCGTTTTTATTTTACACAGCCGGAATAACACACAGTTATTCGAGCTGCGTTTCGACTATTCTTGGCTTTCTTTAGACTAATAATAATATCTAATTAAAAATATTTTTTATAATTTTAAAATAATAAACAATTAGAGTAATATTCTGGTATTCGGTCTGTCAAATCAAACTAAATAAATACCCCGATATTTCGTTATTATTTTATAACATCTTCAGGAGGCACTAAAAGTATACACATATTAGTCTAATTGTTTACGAAGTCCGTTCGCTATTCTCTTTTATTTTTAAACTAATATTTAGTTTGTAAATGAAAATATGAAATTGTCACGGAAATTTGATAGTTTTATGGCTGAAGGCATAGGTAATGAAGTTAAGCTTAAGACCATCTTTTTCAGATTTAGGTAAGGTTATCAATTATTCAAGCTTTAACAATAAGAAGACAAAATGACAATGAATTTCAACTGTTAAGGAATCGAAAAGAAAACATAAAACCATTTTTCTTGATAAAACTAAATCTGCCGCAAACATATATCTATGATCATGTTGTCCTAAAATGAATGGACGGTATGATATTAAACCTTTTATTTTATTTTTAAAAATTCTTATAATACGTGTTTCGACGCTGCGTTATCATCAGGTGTAATATACCTTACGTCAGTTGAAAATCCGAAGATAAAATAAGTGGTAAGATAAAATATTATAATTGAAAGATCTAGAAAAATATTATTAAATCGACAAAAAATATAAAAGGTAATCACAGTCACAAAATATATACAAAATACAAAATTGCTTATGTAAAACATCTGAAAAAATCAATCGAATTTTCGAACTCTATAATTTCAAACCAAAATTATAATAAAATCAAAAACTGAAAAAAAGCATAGCACGTAGTTTATAAAGGAGCGTCAAAACTGCAATAATGCATATTTTTGGGAAACGTTCAATACTTAGAAAACAAAATAAAAACACATAAATATAACAAAATACAGATGAATAAAGGTCAATTAAAATAACCAAATCAATCAATACATTTGGTATTTAATTATAAAAGTTGCCACGTTTCGACATTGATTAACGACATCTTCATAGGCATATTACTTTAGATTAGAATAACCTTGATTAATATCCGAAGTAAGAATAAACATTTTTTTATACAATTATTAAAAAAAAATGTTTGCCTTACGAGCTTCACATAAATCACACGATATTTATCAAAACCGGTTTTGAGGCATCAATTAAAAAAAATCCTTTGCAACGTCTAAACATAAAGATCAGTATAATAACAGTACACAATACGATATGATTCACTAACAAAACGATAAACACATATATAAAACTCGTACATAACTCCAAATCTTCGAACCAAATAAACAACTTTTTTTAGCATTCAAGAAAACATCGTTGCATATTATTAAGTGGAGGTCTTAAAATAAACTATTTGAAATTAATAAACATTAGATAAATAAATAGCATGCAAATATAAAGAAATTTTGACTTAATATTAGACAATCGAATAAAGTTAGGTTAAAAAATTTTAATACATCTCTACATTAATATGTAAATTAAGTAAGAGGCAGGAAACATTTTATGAAATTAATACACTCGGTATATATTGAAGCAATATCTACTGATTTTATCATTTATCGCACAAAAAAAATATTTACAAATTCACTCATACCATTTTTACAATTTATATTTTATGCAAATGTAACTTGAGCAAGGTTTTTAGAATAAACTGAAGCGTCGATTATACATTTCTATTTTTTTCAAAATTATATTAAAACAAGAAAATAAATATCAAGATATTTACCTTAGTCAAGAAAAGAATATTTTTCACATTAATATATTTTGTATTATTCAACTTATAACAAGTAATTTAGAAATTTTAATACTAATTGTCATCTTTAACCATATAAACAATCAAGCTTATGGATTCTAAATAATAACTTTTGCTACACGCCATAGAAACCAATAATAAATAGCATTATACATTGTATTAATAGTTTTAAACTTGCATCTAGTGGTTCTAAATTTTCTGTCACTGTAGATGCTTAATAGCGTACCTGCAATTATATTTATAATGCTAAACCTTTTGTGTCCAACTCTCGGGAAGTCAGTTTCATACATCTGTAGTATTTGATTGATCTGCATACGTGATTATGTCAAAACCGTAAAGTATTGAGTCCTGCAGCATTTTTGTTGGACCAACTAGTAGTATACCTGCTAATGTGCTAATCCTACTATACGCCGGGATAATAACTGTGCTAATCCCCGTCGTACCCATTTTCATTCTGAGATGCTTTTTCATGCTGTTTGTTCTAGAAACATTAATTGAACATCTATTTGATAGATAGATATTCATCTATAAACATCATATTTGTGTGTAGTTTGCTTTTATTTGGCAGAGTAAATAGTGATGTATTAAATATTTGGCACGGTATTTGACTACTTTTAGTACGTAAACTCTATTATTATGTTATTTACAAGTGAGAATACAGAATGTTATTTAATTTTGAACATACTTGGAAGCTTCTATAACTTCTGACATGTTTACAAATGAGAAATCAACGGTTATTACGTATGCGCACATAGGACACAAATTTATATTTCTACGGAATTATTAATTATTGATTTTTGCGTTTAAATAAGTCTATCCAGTTTTGGTTATTCTGATTCTTGTCATATGCCTATTATAGCGATGTTGTTATTTACAACAATGTTATTTTTCCTGTTTATATATATGATGACCTCTTCAAACCGACACATTCGATAGCCGTACTTTTTCAATTTGCACGTGTCTGATAAATGTAGCACATGTGACGTCAATAACATGACTTTTGTTATACTAATCTTATAGTACTAATAATCACAAACAAAGTAGTCCATTATTTAAAATAACTGAACAAAGGAAAAAAACTTACCTTTAACTTTTGCTAAATTGTACAATGAATACGAATTATATGTAAAACGTCTACATGCAAATAGCAGGGCGCGATAGTTGGTCCAATCGGGCCAAAATTGGCAGATTGAATGAACTTTTGATACGTGGGCACCCCACTAATTATTTTGACCCAATTGACTTTAAATCACTCTTTTGGTAAGAATTTTTTTAAAAAGTATTGATTTTAGAAATAGGGAAAATAGTATGAATTTGTTTGTTGGCCAAACAGAGTGCCTATCACTAATCACCCGTTTTTCGCGCTCTTTTAACCTCTAACTACCGGAACGGAGTGGTGACCATTTTGAAGATAGATTGTCACATTTAGCAGGTACTTATGAAAGTCTTATTATATTTTGACGAGCTTTTAAGTTCTACTGTATAGTTTCACGATCAAAATTAGCCTCCATTATTAATCATTTATTAACAATAAGGACAATTATTTTTATATATTAAACTCTTATTAAAATAAGGTTTGAATCCCACAAAAATACAAAAAACCTGTTCCATATAATAAAGGAACGTATTTTGTATGTACGCGCCATTTTTGGCGAAATTTCCCCAAATCTGGCATACATATAAAATCTCAAACAGTTGGTACAAAATTTTGTTCATTGATCGCAACCCTGGAAGACACGAGCCCAAAGATTGATATAGCTTCCTTTTTATTCTCTATTTCACTTTAGGAAAAGCCTATATTCCTTGATTTCATCGTTTTTGTTGTTATTCCAAGTGATGAATGAGACGGGCTGTTCTTTAGGCCCGTTCTTCTTCAAAATTTAAATTCGTTTCGTAATCAGGTTTTAATCTTAATAAACCCTGGTATTGTATTACACAACACCATTTATAGTGATTAAAATGGAGTACATATGCATATGCACATATGCTTTATTGATAGGTTGTGTATAATAAAATTGCACCAAATTAATTTGTAAGCATTTATACCAATGGATCTGTATTTATCATAGTAGCAACTTAATACTGACATCTACAGTTTTAAAATGTACAATTGAAAACATAATTCGATCGCAATATCAGCGTATTTGCGTGTTCAGATTGTATAAAATAACAGAGTTTCATTTATTTGCCAGATAGAAGTAGGAAAGTGTGTAATGACCCTAAATTATGAAGGTGAACTTGAAGGATATATAATTAAAAAAATATTGACCTAAAGGTACATATGGAATCTCACTAATTTTATTTTGCACAAAAATTGATCGAAATTACACAATTTTTAATGCAAAAGAGAATATATGCACTTCGATTTGAAATTTGAAATCTTTGAAATTACTTAATGAAACGTATTTGAATTTTCAAAACTATTGGACAAATAATGAATTTTGTACCTGTTCACTGCTATTCTTTAATCAAATCGATGCTCATATTTTCTTTCTTCAAATTTTGACTAAAGTCCCAATTTTTATAATGGTGAATATAAGTTAATACGTGATGTTCAAAACTTTGGGAACGAAGTTGGTATTTTATAGAAACTTTGTAAAGTTATCGAAGAATTTTAGAATATGTCTTGTAGACACTTGTTTATCCCATTGCATGGTATTTTGCAGAGTTCCTAATGTATACTTCTTTTTACCAAACTTTAGATTTTGGTTCTAATAATAAATATAAATCAATTGCTTAGGAAATACTATATTATTTTATAATAAAATGTACGTCACATGTTTATATGGAGTTATATAGTATTGAATAAATTATCTACTGTATTTATTATTAAACCAGTATGTTCACCAGCACCAGTTAAACTCCCGTTATAAGCAGTTGTAGCTTCGCACAAAAAAGAACTGATTTTTTTTTTAAATTAAAATCGTTTTCTTGTAGAAGGGGCGGTTATCCTTTTAGAAGGACAAACAAATAGTGGCAAATGCGACGGTACGAGCCAGGCTGCACTGAGATAATTGCCAAAATGTGCATTTCTCGAAGACTGCGAACTTTGAGTAACATCTCTCTGCGGTTATTTCCTATTTGTTATACTACTTTCGGTAACCTTTCTTGCATTCGCTCTAGATGTTGTTATCATGGTCTTTCATGAATTTACTAACATTATTTATGTATAATCGAAGACAAAAGTCTTGACTCAGAATTAAAGAGAGAAATATTGAAATACTGAAGAAACTCAAATGATTCTATCCTTATTTATGTCAAATTTGAGTCAAGACTTTTGTCTTTGATAGTACGTTACAGCACGGGTCTATTTCACTACGGGATACCTCATCCCATTAAAGTAAGCAATGGCTCTCAAAGTAGATGCCTCTGTTATCTTAGCTCATTAATCATTATTAGTTTTATCCAAGAAACTTCTAAATAAAACTAAGCATACTAATGATTTGTCACAACTAATTATACTTCCATTTTTTTGTCATCAAAATAGTCTATGGTACTATCATTGGTATTTTTTTTCTTGAAATAACAACCCAAACATTTGATGTCAAAATCGATAACATCATATTCTTATTTATGTATTTTGCGAGAAAATTTCTTCGGGTTGATTAAAAGAAATCCACAGAAAAATAAGACAAAATTTGTAAGTACTTATTTTCAAAATAATCGAATGTCTATTGATAAATTCGAAATGATTTGTTGTATTAGAAAAATATTTTTTATCATAGAAATTACCAAATACAATACTTGTACAGTAAATATTCAAACTGTGCCCATTTATAACTATCTACCAACGCACAAACTAACAACGGAAACTGTTGTTACTGCAACACTTCAACATGTCGATGTATTCACAAAAAAGAATAGAGATTGAAGGCAAATTATAAAATCACCAATATTTGTTATATAGACAAATACTATTAAAATGCCTTATAGAAAAATCTAATGCTCGAATAATCCGCACAATCGAACAGCACAGTGGTATTTGTACCTTGATACTCACACTTGACCTTCTAAATTCAATAAAATTACATACAAATAGAAATATTCCTGTAATAATATTTACAATTACGTTTGTACCGTAAGTGCAATATCTCTAATTATAAACAACAGTTTAAATAAACTATTTTAGTATTAATTAACTGTAAACAATAAACTTTGTATAATTGTAGGGTAATAATATTTAAACCAGCTTCAGAAAATGAAATATGAATTGATAGATAATTATACTTATACATAGTATAAGTAACATAATTGCTTGTTCTCAAAAATATTTGTTCTCATAATGTAGAAATTTGTATGATAGACATCAACGGTATTTATTTTCTCGTTAGACGATTTTTGTAAATATTGTCTAAATATTTCGGATACCTGCCTTCTTATTTAGATAAACAATAATAATTTCTCTGATAGTCTCTTCTTTCTAACAAGTTTTTCGTTAAACGTTTCAAATTGACTTGGGATTTTGTAAAGCAATATTATTTCATTGAAGCATGCCGCTTTGTTTTACGAGCTTTGATTATATTAGGATATAGTTGTTTTGCTGCGTTTATTTGTTGTTTATTTGATTAATGAGACATTAAATTATTTTTCATTTTCTCCTTGCCTAGATATCCGCACTGCCTCTAAAGCGACGCCAGCCGATAATATAGACATAAGTGATGTCAGTAAGTATTCTTTAGTATTTAGTTTTCATTACTATTCTATTTCAGCTATTATGTAGCTGATATTTTTTTTGTTTTATGTTACTGTTCATTTTACTTAAGTTACTAATAAAAATTTATAGCCAAGTCAACACGAAAGTATTTGGCATCGGCATTTCGGTCAGTAGCTATTTAGACTGCGTATTCTGGTTTAAAGCGAACAAAATAAGAACAGAGATCTACGCCATAAGTACATTCGTTTAAATTCCTTGGACGCGTTGAATTCCTGTGGTTCTTGGATGTTTCAACATATCTTTTTTTAACGTTATTTTTCGTTTAGTTTTAGAAATTACCAGCTCTTAAACAATGAAGGTATTTCGGTAAGAAATAATCTCGTAAATGATATATGTAATATATATCATACATATTACATAATTTATATATGTAAATTGCCTCGTCCAAGGACTAGCTTTAGCGGAACATACGCTCAAGCTTTAACGAAGAGACTATAAGTATTTGGTGAATCCTAAAAAAAAATTTTTACTCTTAAATTTGTCAATTAGCATTTGCACTGTTTGTAATAATGTATTAAATTAATTATATGTACACTAGCCGACTTATTTAATGTTGTCGTCTACAGCACAGTGACTATCAAAACTACTTACCATTTGCACAGGTGCGCGCGTTCTGCTGGCGTCGGCTGTTCCAGGTAACTGATTTATTGGGGTATACAGTTGTAAAACGCAATGCAATTATGCATATCAGGTCAGAAATGGATTATTCAATATTACAAGTAAACGTTGTATATAGCGATTTGAACGTGTTTTGAATTGAAATATCTCCTTCAAAACTTGGACCCAATTGACTCTTAAAACTCATATAGAAATACATGAAGTGTGTATTCATGGTAAATCTTGTGTATTAATTATTTTAAGAACGTAGGATATAGGAAACATCAGAGGAAGACTTCATAAAACTATAGCTTCAACAAATATTAGCTATTGTAAGCATTTATTAATTACTATTTTCTTAAATGGACAATAATCTCAATAATATTTCATTATTAGCATTTACTTTTGCAGGATCCACCTACGTGTAACTAACGCTATAAGATTGCTATTCATAAAAAAATTAAAACTATGTTTAGTCTGGTTATATTACTTATTTAAGTAAACATGCTAATTCCAAATATAAACAATATATAATCTAATTACGTAACTGTCATTAAAATATATAAACAAATACAAACAAAAAAATGGTAATGTAAAACGTAACCAAAAAAGAAACACATTCCGCAAAAATAAAAAATAAATATACACTAAAAAAAAATTGAAAAATGTATAAACAAAACAATACACGCATAAATTAATAAAATAATAATTCTAAATGAAAGGATTTAACCCTAATTGTAATAAGCAACAATTTTAATAAAGTATATTAATTATCACATCACTGAAAATCAAGCTTTTCTTTGAAATTTTAATACACAAATTATAAATTCATTACTTTGATGAGAATTGCCTAAATTTGCATTTGCCATTTACCTACAATTACAAAACTCGGACGTTTACGATAATTATCACTAGTCCTTTATGTAATCCAACGGCGCCTAATGTTTTAGAATGACGAGCTCATATATCCACATGATAGTGTTTAGTTGAGCAATAAATTTTTAAAAACATTTTTTCATATTTATGTTTTAAAATGCATATAAATATATAAAAAAAATACATAAATCTGCAAAAAAAATAAGAATATTTGAATGAATCCATTCTCAATTTTATAAAATTTTTAAATTGTATTCATATTTAATTATACTCGTTCTAATTTTATTAATAATTTTGTGTTGCAAGTATTGCCCTCTAATTCTGAAATGAGGAACATTAGGAGTATGTAGTTTTTGTTAATTATTTAAATTCATTCCTCACGTAAATATTAAAAAAAAAGTTTTTACAGAATTGTTGCTCTGCCGAATAAGTATATCAGCTCATTATTCAGTAAGATTTTACTCGTTGGATTACAATGAGGATTCATACTGTAACGAGCGCCAATTTTTAATTCGTGATTATTCTTCCGAATCTAGAAGCACGCCCTAGATGTGTCTGGAAGAATCTCGTAGTTCCGGCGCCAGATATAAATAACGCGTGGGGGCTGGCTAGAGCAGTCAGTTGATACGAGTTGAATAGTGCGGATAACGAGTGGAGATAAATACGAGCGAATTAGTACCCCTGATATAAATATCGGTGCAAATAAATCGTTTACATAAATTAAGACATTAGTAATTAAATGATTTAATTAATAAGCATTTTTAATAGTATTTGGTGAGTGATTTAATTTAAGTGTTTATTTTGATCTTATTTAATAGATTTCAAGTAGTTCGTAAGTGTGCTATTTTTCTAAACCCCGACAACGTTTTAAAAATAGAAAAACGTTACAATACTAATTATGGTAAGCGACTGAGTTTTATAATTGCCCCAGATTGAAATGCATATAATTAATGAGTTTATAATTTGGCTATTGAAATTTCAAAAGAAAGCTTTATTCTTAGTAATGTGATAATAGTTTATCTAGTATATTAAAATTTCTGTTTAATATAATTGCTCTATAAATAGCAGCATTTAACAAAAAGTCTAACAAAGGATATGTGTGATTTTCTTAGGAACACGAATTTTTGGATGTTTCTTACCTGTGGGTAATTATAATAATAATATATATTGAAACTAAAGGTAATGAACTTATGAGTATTACTCTTTTGTTTTCTAATACATTTCCTATTTTGGAAATAAATTATATACAAATAAAGTAAATAAAATTTAATAGAAATAACCCAGGAATGAATATAACTTGATTTGTTATTTATACATTCACTTGATTATTTTTAAACATAAAGTAAGAGCTTTAGTTTTAAAAGTCACTTAATCTCAAGCTGTAAAACAGATATTTCAATTGAAACTGGGTTCAAACCACAATATTAAAGATTTCCTTTCGATATCAAATAATCTTAGATCTACCTAATTTGCATAATTGCGAAGCGTTTTCAACTGTATACCAATAAATCATTTACCTGGAACAGCCGACGCTAGCCGAACGCGCACTGTGCAAATGGTAAGTAGTTTTGATAGTCACTGTGCTGTAGACGACGACATTAAATAAGTCGGCCAGTGTACATGTCGCTGTGGAAGCTCGAAAATCACTCAACTGATGATAATATATGCGCTAAACCTAGAATCTACCATTTTAAAGTGCTAAACCTGTACAGGAAGTAACACATACAAATCGATCTGTAACTACTAATGAGAAAAAATATTTTGTAAATGTGGTGAGCTAGCGTCGAGGCTGTAAACGCTGTGCCGAACGCGCCGGCACTATAACACATATAAGGTTGTTGCTACTATTAGTAGAAATACCACATTGTACGTTTCATTGCTTGTGGAAGAGACGAGAGGAAACATAAATGAAATTAATTAGAAAAGTGCACAGTAAAAAAAGTCGTTTTAAACTTTCCATATCTCAATGTAATTAAACTGAATTCACATTATTCAGTTAAATAAATCCAAGAGTGTGTGGTAGTGTTTATTAAAAAATAGCTCTGGATGCAGGGAAGAAAAACAATTATTTTTTTTGTAACTATAGATTCGTATTTCGGGAAAACTCCAGCAACTTATCAAGACATTCAAAACTTTTTAGAATTATCTTGAGGAGTAAGGAATGTTTACATAAACAAACAAAAATTAAGTGTTTTAGATAATTGCTATTTTTATACGAACATATTGGCTTACTGACCTTGATTTATTCAGGTTAGATGAACCCGTAGATATTGCTAAACGTTTAGGATAATATATACTTTTTTTCTGATAGAACATTTTAAATGCGGTATATTACGGTGTACTAAATCCATGTGCCCTAATTTTTTTTTTTTTGCTTTTAATAATAAAATCCGTTATCGGCGAATTTGTACTTCATACGACGTTTAGTTAGTGCTTGATAAAACGATACTCTCATATTTGTTACATCCTGTATATGAAAAAATGTTACCATATTTTATTAGGATTTTATAGAGAGAAAAAATAGTATATTAAAGTACGAGTTTCATAAGCATGATTTGTGTCGCACGAGTTCAAGTTTAGAAACCGAGCGCACGCGAGTTTTCTAATGAAGAGTGCGACAAAGCCTTATAACGAGTCCTTATACTACTTTCTATTTGCTTATAATATAATAATACTTAATAAAATCTCATTAAAATGTTGAGTTTTATTTTTATATGAAGTTGGTACATTAAACGTTGACATTTGACGAATTCAACTTCAAATTGGCTATTTAATTGTTTAAACATTATTTCATAATAGTCTCGTAACTGAAAAAATGGTATATTGTGAAACAAATTTATTTTTTACGCCACCCACAACTGCGTGAATTCGGTACCCGATAACTTTATTACGAAAAAAACAAAAGCAGTATATGAAATCTTCCATCAATTGACTATGGCTGTACAGATAATTCAACCCAATATTTTAAACATTTTATGCATATTGAATTTACAGGTAAAATAAGAATCTCACTATGTCTCTGTATCCATGCTTGTTCTGCTTTTCCATATAAAATACAGACATATCAAAATATATTAATTACAGCCTATTTAAACCGATTCTCTGAGGATACAGGCTAGAAATCTAATTTATCATGAAATATTAATATTTATGAGAGGTTTGACGCATTTATTTAGCATAAAGTACGATATTATTGCAGAAGTAATTTTTATGTATGGATTAATTTGTTTTTATAAGGTTTGCAAGTGCCAGTCGAGAGAATTTACAAATTATGTCATACATGATTTAGATTTAGAGCATATTATTTGTGGGACATACTAAACAAAAATAATTCTTAAGTTTGCAATTACGAGAAAAGGATTACTTAATAAAAATATTCGCCTGCGACCAAAAATCTATTCATCAAATTGTTTTAATATCGCAATGTATGTTTATCGTGCCGATTGGAATTATACGATTGCACAATGCCAATTATAGCTGATTTCTAAATTGCCCATCAGAGCTTTTACTGACATTGTTCCGACTTCTAGTGCTACCACACTAGCGTGCGCACCATGATTTTGTGACTATAAAACTCTGGGATGGAAGTCATTGCGGTGAGGGGTTTACATCGAAAATCTATGCAAGTAAAGGCTTAGCGCACAAGTTATCGGCAAGTACTCTTTCATTCTGAGTTATATCATCGAATTTCTCAATCACAAGAGTCTACCATTAAAGCAAAACTACCTCAGCAAAACTTTCTTCGAAAATTTGCCTGCATAACAATACATGCTCAAAACTGTTCCGTCAGTTTGTATATGGTATTCACGTTCATAACAATAACCATGTAAACTATTTGTATAGAATTTTGATTAAAGATTTCCAATTTACTGCATTAAACGTCAATTTGTTTTCTGTCTATTATTCCATCAGCCACCTATAAAATGTAAAAAATGCGTATCCATGAAGCACTTTCGTACGCAAGCGTGTTACATTGCTTTTTCTGAACGCAAATAGAAAAATTATATTAGCTAACCTTAGGCCTGATTACAGTGTATTTAATTTAAAGATGCATCGATTCAAATTGGTAACAATGACTTTAAAGTCATTATAAATAAAGTGGAAGATTTGCCAGTATGATTGACAGTATTACCTGCTTAAAGTCTATAGTATTTGCAAAACTTCATATCTTAAATTAGCTTTCATCTTGATTTTTACCTAAATGCTGTTGTTCTAAACTACCTTTTTACTTAAATGCGGGTTCATTTAAAACTAGCACCCGGATAGCTTTTAAAACTTTGATTGATCAAAAGAAACAGTCAATTTCGATTTACGGGTGGACAAATTTTACATGTAGATACATGCAACCCCATAGTTTCAACCCCTAATCGGGAGTGAAAATCATATCGAAAAGTTCGAATAAAGGGGCGTTAATAAAAGTGATACGTCTTTGAAAAGGTCTTGTTATTAGTACTCCTTTGGCGCTTTATTTTTTTCAAATCAGATGATTTTTTGCAAGTTATGCTCCTTTAAAGTTTAAAAATTATAAGTTCACATTTTAGTGAAAATTATTTTATTAGCGTCAAATACAGTTGTACTTATTTCAACAGATGTTCAAAATGCTCCCCATTATTGGTAAAACAATGATAAAGCTACTGCTCGAACTCCTCCCGCATTTTTAAGACGTCTCTTGAGTAATCTGTTCACACACCTCCACTATTCTACACCTAATATCATGAATACTTTTAGGTTGAGTTTTATACACTACAGCCAGCATACGAATGAACACAAGGAAGTGCGATAAGGAACGGTAACGTGATTGGCTTACAGTGATGAGAGGAGACGATTAAAGCGATGTAGCGATGGACAAAATAGGGAAAGTAAATCCAATTTTTCAACGATTAGACATACTCGTGTTTATTTGCCTCTTGAGTGAGGGTTCATGTTGCTTACCGATTTTCCAAAAGTCGACAAAACACGTCAATGTCTAATCATTGTAAAACGGGATTCACTTCATTTTCCTTTAAGTACATTATCGTACTTCCATTGGATTTGGTAGTATACCTAATCGAATTAATCAACGACGACTAGATACCAGGCCCGAGACATTGAGTGGGAGATACTCCGAGAACACCGGTCGCAGCAGCGGATAGGCATAAGTATCCGGTACGCACACCGTACAATACAGTACCTACTCTTACCCCTTGGCGAAGGCCTGAATATTTAGTTGGTGTTGAATTAACCAAATCATTCGTTTAGGAATAATATATACTTGACAGTGCTCTAGCGTGCATTGTGATTGCTATCTACTACCAGTGTCAATCGTTTTGTTGTGTAGTGTGCAAACGTATTGTAGTGGCCGAAGTTTTGAAGTTTAGCAAGATTGAATAGATTGAAATGTAAGTTTTTGTATTTATGTCTTATGTTCCTTCTTGGTTTGTTGTTGTTCTTTTATGACCAGTAGGCAGGTGTGCTTTGTGCACGCGCGTACACAAGGGAGTCTTCTTTATACATAAGGTAGTTATTTGCTATAACACAGTCTAAAAACTAGTAAAATAGTTTTACCCACCATCTTCTAGATTTTTGAACGATACTATAAGCTGCCAAATATTGATCCATTTTATCTACACCACCCATAAATCCACTTTACGCTGGAATAGATTCAGCACGAGCCCTCCTATCCGTAAATCTTTTCCGTTTCTTGTAATATAGGTTGTTTCGTTTGATGGGGTATCCAAGGTCGGTAGAGCACACAAAGATACCATTTATAAAAGTTCTTTCTCTGTTTGTAGAGCAGACGCTTAGATGAAAATGTAAAATGTACATTTCGGTGGCGCGGAACAAACAACTGCAGCAGGCTTGGTTTCTAAGCCAATGAGTTTTGAGGATCTTATAGAGCGCGTAGGTAGTAGGCTATAAGAGTCCAAAATTGGTGCGAAAAATAGTGCATTGAATGGTGTATTTATCAATAGTTGCAGTTTCTTATCATATTTATTAGCTGCTACGAAATACTAACGGTAGTGAGTTTAGTAAAATTACCGTTATTTCTCCAGTATTAAATTCAGGTAATAACATTACTAAGGCGAACAATTTTATACAATAATCGGTAAACATTTGCGGAATTTAAGTTCCAGGAAACTCACCCGAATGTTGGGTGTATCTTTCTATAGATTAACGAAGGTCACGTTCTACTAATCATAAACAGACACAAGTATCCAAATAAGCAACATTTTTATTCGCTTTTTTTGTAAATAAAATTACAATTTATTTTCCTACACTTTCAATCTGACACAATTACTGTTCTGTGTTAACACTGATTAAGTTATTAGCCAGCAAAATTGCACCATACGAAGGAATACAATATATTTTTGTTATAATTTAAATTATATATTATAATTTAAATTATAACAAAAATACTAGTATTAATTGATATATTTATTAAATGAATATTAATAATAGTAAAACTAAAAGCAATTTTTAAATTTTATTGTTTTATTTCAAAATATTAGTTACAAAAAAAAGATAATTTATTCATCACCAAAATCGTCTGTAACCTAGATTGGGCACAAAACCACTCATTGCCGCCATTCTACTTTCATCGAAACCGGTATGAGTGTACCAAAATAATCGAAGCCGGTACCAAATATTTTTCAACATCATTAAAATCAAATGCATTTTAGTAGTAATCTTTCTTTAAAATCTTTGGGTCCAACAACAGTAACATAACCTTCATGAGGTCATTACATGTATTTGCATTTAGATTTCCTGATGAAGTTCTAGCAGTTTTGACAAAATATTTTTTTGGTGGGTTGCTTCAAAAGCTTCTTCCTGCAAATGTCCGATCAGTAAATCAAAATTGTCAATTAGTGTCACATCCGTGTATTACCATTTTGTTATATAGTACTTGAGGTGCGAAGCTTTCGTTTCTTCCACAAACATTTTAAATTAAAACTTTCCACTGGAAATGACGAAATTATTGAAAATTTTTAATCAAACTAAAATGAATGTTTACCATTTCGGCACTTATTTCAGTATTAGTGAAAAGTCCCATATTAATATAATAAATATCTCTATTTCTGAGAGAAAGCAAATAAAAGTTAATTATGACCACGCTGGCAGAAACTGGCAATTATTTTTTTATATATGTAATTGTTCATAATTATTATTTTATTGTTTACTATGTGATCTTGAGAATTTTTTAGCTGTGCGACTAGTTTCGATTAAAATGTAATCTTCATCGGGCTGACATATATTCAAGATTAAACATAATAATCAATTATCTTGGATGTTGAAGAAAAACTAATAAAATACTTGAAGAAACAAAAAATATTTTAGCAGCCTTTCTTCAACATCTAAGATAATTGAGTTATGTTTAGTCTTGAGAATATATTGCCTGATGAAGATTACACATTGATCAAAACAAATTGTATACAACTAAAAAATTCTCAAGACCTCATAATGAACAATTAAAAAAAAATTAGGAAGCATTGAAATTGTTGTCATTTAATTTTTTTATGTTTGCTTGAATTACATTTCGAAAGAGATCTGGAATGCAAAACCCCGAAGTCGTTGTATTCTCATCATAAATAAAAAAGTCAAGTTTAAGTTATCACAAATAAGAATCTGGAGTTTTGCAAGTATATTGATGATGTATACTTAATCCTTTTCTAATAACTAGAGTTGGGCAAATTTTCCGGCGTGGCAGGTACGTATTCAGAACGTGCGTTCCAATTCATGTACTCCAATAAAGCAGATGAATCGTAAAGTTGCAAGTTTGTAACAACAGTGCCTGTTTTTCTTATAAAATGTAAAAAAAAAAATTATTTTCTCTAAATATGTAGTGATATAAAATACGAATGCATCGCAAGGTGGCCATTTGTTCGCCCGCTTTGTCCGATTTTGTCCCCAAGGAAAATTTGCACAACTCTATTAATATCACATCTTTTATAATACGATTGATCTGCTTTATTTAAATTACATTATTTAAGACCCGCGTCGCAATACGTATCTGCTCCACCGGACAAATGCCCAACTCTACTAATAACGCTAACCACCTCACTATGTTACGATTTCGTCCGGCCTTACCACAATCGTTATCTCGTATATCCTAAATTTGAGCCTGACATAATGGTCAGACGAAATTGTATATTATAAGCTGTGATTCCTCTGCGAACATATGCTTGCATAATTTATGGAAATCTGTTAATCGGATCTGCTAGACACTGCAATCGCTGTGTAATTCAAATACTTACTTTGTTGAAAAGAGGAAATTACCTTCCTTTTTATGAGCCATTATTATAAACAAATTACTATTAATGGGCAACATAAAACGAACAGAGCTGTAGGAGTTAATCGACTGAAACGTTTACTTTCTTTCAGTTTGTATTAAGTATTTCTTAATATGTGGTTATCTGATTTGAACTTTGCTAATTCAGAGTAAAATATTTACTATTTATTATATTATAACAAATTCATTCTCGTCTGATGGCGGAGCACTATGCGACTGCGGAACCTGACAACAAACTATCAGTCATCATCACAAAAATCAGAAATTTGTTCAGTAATAAAAATCTCAAATAACTTGTTGACACTAAACATTTTAATAATTAGAGTAGAGCTGTATTAACAGACAGACGTTTGAAATACTATATAAATAGTAACTTCATATACTTAGGATTACTCAGATTATTACAGGATTCTCCCATTATAAGCTCCAGCCACCCACACGAAGCAACTGTGAATGAAATTCTACAATTATATACATGTCTAAGCAACTCGTCGTTCTTTGTTATTAATTATAGAATATAAAATATGCAATTATTTTTGTTTACTAAATGTAATATCTGCTTGTTTTTTTTTTTTAATAATTACACGCTTGGCTTATGTACATGATAATGACATAGATATTTATAGAATAGCGAACATTATTAAAATATATTTAGTCGTGTTTATACTAGAGTATAAACATCAGAAATAATCCTACATTAAAATAAGAAAGTAATGAACTACCAGGTTGTAACAATTTATATTTGTGATTTTTGAATAAACATTTTATTCATATGGTGATTTTAAACAAGTGAAGACAGCAAAGCTTTAATTATATTTACACCATTTTAGAGTCTGTAGTTTATAGTTTACTATATATTTCCGGCTGAAGTTTTGCATATGCGAATGATGACTAGTAGTTGTATATGTTTTATAACAAAATAGTTACAGCTACACTTGGAATAAACAGTTTCTTAGAACAGATCAGACAAATATCCGGTCTAGTAGTTTATTTTAATCAATAGTATTACAAAAACAGAAAAAAAACTTGGCAGGATTTTTTATTTGTCACTTTTAAATTAAATATGTTAAACAGAAATCTCAAATAAAATAATAGAATGGACCATCTGGCACGATGAAAAAAATTGAAATGTTCTTTTCTTCATTTGCAGTTGAAGTCATCGAAACTGATTACGCCAACATGTATAACGGTATTGATAATAATCAACATCACACCAAACCTAGATGCGTAATAGTCGAAGAGCCAGCGCAAAAGCAGTTAAGGTTTAGGTACCCATGCGAAGGCAGATCGGCAGGCTCCATACCTGGAGCCAGCAGTACCCCGGATAACAAAACCTACCCCACAATAAAAGTTGAAGGATACAAAGGGAAGGCAATAGTGGTTGTGTCTTGCGTAACGAAGGACGAGCCCTACAGGTATGTGCACAATAATTATTCGATACTTTAGAGATATACATACTACTTTTCAGTCATCGTTCTCTCTTGTATTTTGTATATTTGATTCAACTGAAGATCTTTTGTAATTTCTTTTGTCTTCTTTTTTGATAACTTGTATTTCTAGGTTAGCTTACTTCTTGCCTTTTAATTCCGTAGTGTCGTTTGTTGTTGTTAGTGTTATTTAAAATATCCGCAAAGTTGTTACTATGCGGATATTTTTGTGTTTTTATTTGGTTTTCTCTCACGAATGTGATTTGAATATTTAAGTTTCGATGGTCTGTTTGGGTTATCTCAAAGCGTTTATATATTTTTTTTTTGGTTTTCCGTTTTTATCTTCTTATGGCTATGATGGTCAAATTTGATGGCATTAATTTACATCTCTTTTAATATTTGTAATATATGTATAACTTGGTCTAATATGCTGTTTTTTTTTGTACAGTTTCTTCGTATGTGATGTTTTCTTAACTTTTTATTTACCAATCTGCACATAGTTTTTTATTATGTATTTTCATAATCTCGCGTCGTACTATTTCAATATAATACCGTGAGGTCGAACAAAGCTGTCGTGATCCTATTCTACTTTTCGACAAGTCGTAGTCAAGAATGTAGAAAACAATAAAGATTTATATCATATCTTACCTTATATCAGACGTTCTTCATTATTTACACAAGATACTAAATGGATAACAGTGGATGGATGCTTTTCATAGTCACAGATTTTTTATTATTGTAGGAGCCACCTGATATGGAGTTTCCAAAAACACTGGCTTTTTGTAATTCTCTCAATTCTTTTAGCCATTAAGTTCTCAGTATTCTAGTACCCTGGACTAATCTGTAGAAGTCTTTGGCTGATTGGTCGAAGTAATACTCTGGGTTAATTTTTTGCTTATCAAAAATTGGCTCTCTTTTTGCCTACAGAGGATCGCATTCACACAGAATGTGGAAGCGGTCTCTGTCATCTGTCACACAGTCTGCACTTGGTATCTCCAGCGTCGATCTAAATTTTTTGTAGGTATCCTTTCAGTTTACAGTTACGGTGAGAAGATGATTCCTACTGAGATACAGTAGTTCATCAGCTTTCTTTTTTGTTGATCCCTTAATAAAGGTCTCACCATGAATTTGCCTAGTTGTATTATTCCAGTGTTCTTTGTGTTTCTCTTTGACTCAATTTCCTACCTGCTCTCGTGCTATGTGTTTAGACACTCGTAGAACAGGTTCTAGGCCTATACATATATGAAGCCTCTATGATAATTCTTGCTAACTCATCGGCTATTTCGTTTCCTGCAATTGCCGAATGTTGGGGCACCAAAAAAACTTTATTACGATTTGTCAAGCTATTCAGCTCTCGAATACATTCCCAAACCAGCATTGATTGTATCTTAGGGATCGCTAGTATCCTTAGTATCGCCTGGCCGTCTGTTGCAATATAGATCCGCTTATTTTCATAAGCGATGAGTTCAGCTTGGTAGTTAGTCTTGCAATCTGAAATTCCTCATTAGTTATAGGTTAATCTACAACAAAAATACAGGTGATGAAACACAACTCAACAATTATCGTACTATTGCAATAGTTCCGGTCTTTTCAAAAATATTTGAAACACTTATAAAAGAAAGATTAATGACCTTTTTGAAAAACATAGTGTCTATTGCTTGGAACAGCATGGTTATCGTAAGGGGAAATCGATCATAACGGCAACCATCGACATGATGGCAACAACAACAAGAGCCTTAGAAGAGAAAGATGAACTACTGCTGACCTGTTGTGACATGCCCAAAGCATTCGATTGTGTCGATGTGAGCATTCTTTTGGCGAGGCTGGACCATTACGTTGTGAGAGGACAGGCACATAAGCTCCTAGAATCTTATTTGACCAACCGCAGTCAGTTTGTTGCCTGGCGAAATGAGTCCTCGAACATTTTACCTATTAAGAAAGGTGTACCTCAAGGGTCGGTTTTGGGGCCCTTATTATTCACTATTTATATAAATGATTTGTCGGGTAACATTGAGTGTGAAAAGGTGTGTTTGTTCGCTGATGACACGACTTTGCTAACGAGGGATCACACCCGAGACGACATAGAATGCAATGCAGCGACAGCGTTAGGAGAAAGCTGGTGAGTGGTTCAGAAGTAATGGCTTGAGTTTAAATGAAAGCAAGACACAGAAACTACATATTACCACACATACTCACCAGCATAAGCATACAGTGTGTTTTTGGGCCTCCACTTCTCCAGCAATCTATGTTATAGGGATCATGTAGATGCAACAACAAGTAAACTGTCTAGTGCGTTGTATGCCATAAGAAGAATGATGGAAGTAGGCACTTATGAAGCCGCGAAATTAACCTACTTCTCCATGTTTCACTCCAGAGCAACATACGGCTTATCTGGGGCCACTCCGTCCACGCTCAGCGAGTGTTCCTGAAACAAAAAGAAACAATTAGATGCTTGAGCAAAATAGACTACAGAACATCTTGTAGAACATTATTTAAGAGACACAGGATACTTACGCTGCCGTCGGCTAGTATTCTGGCTTGTGTAGTGTACTTACATAACACAAAATCGAAATATATAACACATGCACACCTACACGAACACAATACGCGTACCAAAGACAACTATGTGGTTCCTTATCATAGAGTGAAAACAACACCGAACTTCCACCAATTATTCCAGCAGTGCAACTTGTACCAATCCACTTGCCATCTGACATAAGCATCTGGATATACAAAGATTTAAACGACAAGTGAAGCAATTATTAATGGACAGAGAATGCTATTCAATTGACGAGTTCTTCGGTGTTACTAAACATTAACCTATTGACATTTTTTTGTACTTTTATTCGCTTTGCTTCTTTTACATTTTCGTTTGTCCTTGTTGAGTTTGTTATTTACATTTGTCAATTATTTGTTTTCTGTTATATTTGAATATTTATATTTGTTTTTGTTCATGTATACTTTGACGATGACAGTGCCTGCTCAGGTTTGAGTCAATAAATTCATATTATATTATTATTTAATATAAACTAAGAATTTAGGAACCTATTTTCTTAACATATCACCACTGCTTATATACTGTGCTCAAAGTAAGAAACAGAATAATTTATACAAGTATAAACCCTCTTCTTCATGTTTTCAGAAATCTTTAATAATTCCTCATTTGTAATATTATCTATTGCAGTTCTTAAAGTTCTTTCAATTCACTCAGATATTGTGATGGGTTCCGATAAATTTTATTTTTTAGATGACCAAATAGAAAAAAAGTCGAAGGGTGCAAGATGGCCAATGTCCAAAGTAAATAAATATTTTATTTCAAAAATTCCTACGTATACTCGTTTATTTCTCTCGCTATAATGAGCAATGGCATTGTCATTTTGAAAATAGCCTAGCTGTAACTCGTCATCAACCAATTATTGCACGAAATCATGGATAGTTTGTGTGAGACATTTCGTAACGCCAAAGACTTACCAACAATGCACGAGTACCAAAAACTGAAATCTATGGCCCACATGCGTTTTGTTGCATAAATTGCACTGTAGTAACCAAAAAGATTAAGTTCAATATTTTGTAGCACAATGAATTGCGCTATATAGGCCGTTTAAGGAGAGATGTGGGATAAATCTTATACATCAAATCAGTATTACAGACCAATATAGAAAAAGCGTTGCGTAATGATTTTTCAAATTATATTTTGATTTCATTGCTTAAGCTACACCTTGTGATGCCGACTGATTCGGTTATCTCTTTGCATCATAACACGACAGCCCTGCAAAGGGCTACATAAAATCATAAATCATAATAATATGTACAATTTAATACATTTCCACTTAACACATCTTTTACATTCCAAATTATTCGTTCCACCATTTTATAAACAAAATAACTCTTGAATGAGATTTTACTCTGGTCCCTAGAAGAAGTTGTCTTTATTTTGTCGCCCACTGGTTTTGGCAGTCGTAGTTTTTATGTTGGATCGATGCCCAAACAGCTGAGAAATAAAATTCTTTCTAGGAACTATGTATGTGCTGCGATCGTAGGATGATATAATTAGGCATCTTGTTGGGTACGTAAACGCGTGTAAAGCATTGTCAGATTTATTTTTCCTGTTTACAAAAACGTGGTAATGCTGCGAATTAAATGTCATGGTGTTAGCAATTAATCAGATTAGGACAATCTAGGAATGTTTACTATCGTAAAAAAAGTTGCATATTTAATTACTTGCATTCCACTTTATTAAATAATGTCTATTTAAATTTTATTATCTCTAAGAAATATTATGTGAATCATTTTTGCGAAGCCTACAACAACGGGAAAGATGAGGCCGGGCAGAGAGTGTTCGCGATTGCTGTTGCTATGATCTCTACTAGTAGATGATCTGTTGGGTATCATTCAAGCACTTGGAGCCATGGTGTAGGGTAATGCGGATGATATTGAGATAAATCCAAGATCAGGGGCGAAGAAAATCTCGTCAGCCCTCCAGGAACACTTGGTACCACCCGCTATGCAAGATTTAGACCTTGCATTTGCATATAATGTAAAATATCTAGGCGTCCTATTTGATATGACACTGCTTGGAATCTGTTATTTGAAAAAATCATTCAAAAGGCCAATCCTTATAGTCATACCGAAGGATACGTAGGAAATCTTAAAGGCTATCCCAAGGCTAGTTCATTGGCTGTATGTGACGGTACTACATTCAACCATAACCTATGAAGCGACAGCTTGGTGACAGAAGATATACCAAACCAAAGTTACAGCAAACTTACATTCATAAAAGGGCTCGCAATTTGGCAATCATTTGTCACCTCTGCACATTATTGGTGTTGGAAGCTCTTCTGAGATCTAGCATCCATTGCACATTGTTGTGAATAGGGAAGCCATTAACTAAACTAAAGCACTAATTGCGTTTCGCCTTTGGCGCATGGAAATTAATCGCCACCTACCCATGACTGAGTGCGGCAACGAGCTGCTGGAATCGACTTCCAATAGTACATACTGCTGTGTACTGATTACATTAAATGAAAATGCAAAATGAATTTTAAAATGAAAAAAAAAAAAAATTTAGCTAGCTCAACGGATAAGATTTAAATGAACACGCAAGAACTATTAATCTCAAAGTTACCCTCGCAAATTAAAACTTGTATCTAACCACGAAAAGTAAATTGTGAGTGAATGAAAACAGACTTTCTTAATAACCCGAAAAATTGAAAAGGTTTAAAGTAAAATAAAAGCACAGAATTTTTAACCATGACGCTAATTAACAATCAAATTTTATTTCAACAACGGGTTAAATTACAACTTGTGCAGAAAAAAACTTTGAACTGAAGGTTCTGGCCTAAAATAAGAACTGCACTTGACTCTAAATTAAAATAGGACAATGCTATTTCCTATGCAAAGCAAAAGATTTGTTTGTTCAGGATGATAATCCAAAATACATAACCTTTGAAATTTTATCCACGTGGTTTCACAAAACTAATATAAACTAAACGTGGACAATTACTAGAAATTTTCAAAAAAGAAACTAAAATGCAAGTACAATACTTCTACTCACCCAACCGAGTGATTTGAAAAATAAAATGAAACAGCAAAAATTGAATAACGGAAAATTAACTCTTTAAACTATAATGAGAAAAAAACTGAAAAATATATCTTCCCAAACAAAAAATAATAATTGATCTTAGATCTATAATGTGCCCACTTCAATATATTAACAATTATTACGGTAAAAATTCCTTGATTGGCTATATAAAAGAAAATTAATGCGAAAAATACAATATCAAAATGAAATACAAATTGGCAACAATGATTTACCAAAATACGTCTACTCACGTCAATAGCCGAACAAGGAAGTCCAGGACAAAACTCTACAATTGTTTTTCTTACAAAAATCCCTCTCTCAAAATCGTACAACACAGACGTATTAACAATACGACAGTATATAATAGAATCCGCATTAAATCTACACAAGCAAACAATAGACATTTGAATGAATGGATTAATTAAAAAACTTAACACTAAATAAATTAAAATGATTCAATAAACTCTTTAACTAAATTTATACCAAACAAAATATAAATTATAAATTGTGAAAAATTCTCGGTAAATTGAACAACAGCTGTTTAAGCAAGGAACACAACCAAAAAATAACCAGCAAATTGGGTGTCTAAACCACACCAATACGTTGGGAATGTTATCGGTATGATCTGTCGACCAATGATCGATGCCGACTATCCTGCAGCATTTTTTTTGCTATTTTCTTATCATCAAAAGGCACGCGTCGCCGTCTAGACAATACGTGTTTATTATACCATGCTTCATGTTAGTTCATAGATGGTCTATACCTTTCTCTTTTTACTTATATTCCTTTCTAAATTTGTTACAATACTTTTATCTTATATAGTACACAAATTCTTGTTTCGCTTTCAAACATTACCTTTTTAACATTGGAAAACCACAGCTTCAGAATAAGCAGTTGAAATTATAGATCATATAATTAGATATTCATTATTTTGTCACTTGTTAGTTTTCAATTCGAGAGTATATTGTAATATTTTTGCATATAAAGGTATGCTTGTGATGGTATCTATGTACACATATATCTATTGCAACATTTATTTTTATACTTGGTGCTGTGTTGGAACACATCCAAAAAATGAGCAACTATCCAACAACGATTTAGGTTCCTTCTCCATAAACTATTGACAAACAGTGGAAGTAATTTACTGCTGTCACGATTGAACTAATTTGGATATCAATTGTTTCAGACCTCATCCTCATCATCTTGTCGGCAGGGAAGGTTGTAAAAAAGGGGTGTGTACCGTCCAGATCCCGGAAGAAACTATGACAGTATCTTTTCAAAATCTCGGGATACAATGCGTCAAGAAAAAAGATATAGAAGAAGCATTGAAAACTAGAGAAGAAATAAGAGTTGATCCCTTCAGAAGTAAGTTATTAACAAATCTGAAATATTTATATTACAACCTTTAAATACTTGGCGATATGGCCATTGTTTACGAATATCGAAAGAAAACACTGAACTATCAAGCTCAAGATAATTTTACCTGCATCGAAATATGCCATAATAAATTCTAGGAATTTCATTTGCAACGGTGCTATGTACTGTATCATTTTTTTTTAAATTAACACTGCTTTGTTGATAAAAGATACTTGAATTTATTCTGTAAATATGTTTATGTTTAAAGTATGACAAATTCAGCACGTATCTAGTACTTCCCCGTGTCGATTGTATGAAAAGCAGAGTCATGTTTTGTTACAAATTAAATATTGCTTTCTTTATACTCGCACTAAAACAAAACACAAATCCACTTATTTGAACGTTTTAAACTAGCTTTATAATCTAAATTAAAGTTGCTTCACGTATTTTTTTTCCAATTAGAGAAAGTACGTGAGTCACACTCATCTTTTTTTTTTACAGCGGGGTTCAGTCACAGGAATCAACCTACTTCCCTAGATTTGAATGCCGTTCGATTATGTTTCCAAGTTTTTCTACAAGGAGAAACGCGCGGAAAATATATAGATCTACCTCCAATAGTCAGTACCCCTATCTACGATAGGAAATCTATGTGTGATCTCGTTATTGTCAAACTGTCAGATTGTGTTTGTCCAGTCGATGGCGGCAATAAGGATATTATTCTGCTCTGTGAAAAGGTACGTAAAACATTTCGAAATATCAGTTTTTTTTAGTCATTAATAATATTTAACATTGAGAGACATTTTAAAATATTGTAAGGTGCAAATCATCTTCTATTATTGCTCTACAATATAAAAGGCGGTGTTGATATCACCAGCAGTTTTTAAGAAAAACGTTCCCAAATGTAAAAAACGACGTTTTTCAGGAGAGCCGATTTTGTGAAAGCATTCATATTTCGTCGATTGTTTTCGTTGGCTTTTATGCGTTATAAACTGAATAAGAACAATAATATTGCTAATCTAGTATAGAGCATTTGTACTTGCCTCCTACTCTGATGAGTTCACTTTTTCTCCTTTTTGTAATTTTGTATTAGTCTCTTATTATTTTTCAAAATTACTACGTGTATGGGAAACAAGTAAAACTGTTTCTCAAGTTTAATCTTTTTTGGAAGAAACGCCATTAGAAGATTATTTTTTAAATTAAAAAAAAATAGAAATGAGCTCTTCGGCGAAAACACAGTGTAACCCTCTTAAAAAGAATGACCTAAATCAACTAACTTTTCGCCCTTTTAGTTGGTGTGTACCCCAAATATTTTTTCCAACTGTTTGTCAAACGCATCTGTAGTAAGACAACATTTTTCTTATTCTAAGTACAATCGCTTAAGGCGTTTTGATTTTATTTGTTAGAAATTCACGCAAATCCTTACACGTTTTTGTTGTTAGTTCTTAGACTAATATTTGGGAATGCAAAACTTCTATTTGTCTTTTCTCATGTACTCGTAATTGCACATTCACATTTAATTAAGTATCCTCTTACCAAGTAGTGTGTTCCTGTCGTGCGTACACTACCGGCCATCGAAGTTAGGACAAGTAGTATAATTTTAAAAAATCATTTTTTTTCTATATTTAATACTTTTAACATTATTGTAAAAGTAAGCATAACAACAAAGTATTTAAGACACAAATCATCATTAGAATAAGCCTACTAAAGAGAAAATTTATTTTAACCTAATAACAGGTAATAAAACCATTTGAAATGATATTTAAAGGAACGCCGACAAGCATTTACTATAGAGGGGTGGGTCGACAGGGACGTAAAATTTCAGGTGGGTACCCAAAGATCTTCCATTGTAGCAGGGAATAATTGATATCGTAGTTGTTGTGAATTATTCTATTAGTAAACCAATTACGGTACAGTTGTTCACATGCAGTGTTTGTGAAAATAGTATTTAAAAAATGCCGAAAAAAAAGCTGATAAATGTAGAAAAGAGATCAGCTATTGTCACATTACACGAGGAAGGACAGTCTGTGCGTGTGATAACAGAAAAATTAGGAGTAACAAAATCTACACTATTTGTCCAGTATACTATTCGTCGCTACCGAGATACCGGAATATTCGAAGACCGGAATCGTCCAAGTCGCGAATGTTGCGAGTTTGCGTCATTGCTACAGTAAAACGCGGTGGTAGTTCAATTATGGTTTGGGGTTGTTTTAGCAGTACGAGGACCGCAGAAATTATGGACGCATATTGGAAGAAAATGTTGCGGTTGATTGGGGAGAATTTCGTGTTTGCACATGATAACCACCCCAAACACACGGCATGGATCTGCAAAGAAACTCTGACAAAATTAACAGAGCACATGCCATGACTGGTTTGGGGTTGTATTGAAAGTTGAAGTTATAGTGTAATATTTTAATGAGAATGTTTTGTTTTATTTTTTTTTCTTTTTGTTATTTGTTTATATTTTTGTTTCTACAAATACATTTTTATTTTCTTTCGAATTCCAGTCGTTTTTATTTAGTTAGCAGTAATTTACTAGTTGTCCTAACTTTAATGGCCGTTAGTGTATATCAGCTTATATTGCATTTATATTATTCATTTGCAGATATCGAAAGAAGATATCCAAATCAGATTTTTCGAGGAGAAAAACAACGAGACCGTATGGGAAGGTTTTGGAGAATGTCAACCGTCCCAAGTCCACAAACAGACCGCTATTTGGTTCAGGCCACCCAAATACAAGACGCTTGAAGTTACCGAACCGGTGAAGATGTTCATCCAGCTACGAAGACCTTCCGATAATGCTACCAGTGCTCCGCTACCATTCCAATGGTTCCTTTAGGTAGGCCTTCAATCTGGTCTTTAAGACCTATCACAAAGAAACGAAATTACGATATATACAGCGAAATTCTCTCGAACGATTCCCAATTTCCTTCAAAGAGAACAACAGCTCTCCTTCAAGATTTATCAAAGCAAGCTGCGACTACAGAACCTAAAACCTTAGCTTCTGTTGAAACTCAAACAGCAGACTGCGTCAATAAAATAGAAATATCGGAAGACGGTGCGGAGGAAATAGTGATTGATAAGATTATAGATGAAGTCGCCCAGCTTGATGAGCTTTATGCACAAAGCAAGAAACAATTCGTGGAATCGATTGAAGATAAGACGAGCGAACCACCGAATAACAATAATTTTGATGACACTAAGAGCTATACAAGCCTGCAACTCGCGTTTAAAAACCCAATCGATATTACTATTGTAGATGAAGGGAAGAAATATGAAGATATAGTTGTTCCTCGGAGTCCCTTGATTAGTGTGGTTCCGAATGTTCCAGAAGAAGAAAAATTACCTCCTTTGCCACCTAAACGTGCCAAGAAATTTGATAATCAAAAAACCTATTCTTCCAAAATAACGGATATCGATGATCCTAGTCCGAATATATCGACCGTAGGAAATCGGAATATTATTGAAATAGATTTAACGATACCACCGCGTTCTCAAAGTTTCAGCATGACCAGGCCAAAATCGCAAAACGATTTAAGTCCTCCTTCGAAAAATTTACCTCCGACACCATGCTCAACCCTACCAAAGCCGAAAAAGCGCAAGTTTCTATCAGGGTTATTCTCGCATTTTAGTAAAAGTGCCAATGCTTCACGTGAAACGACTCCAGCCGCACGAAGTTCCATTGGCAGTACTAATTCGTTATTAACACCAAATATATTGAATCGTTCAAGCAGTAATATTTCCCAACATTCTTCTACTAGTGTTCACATACCTTTAAAGGATTCGTCTCAAAACGTAGGCGATTTTAATCAAAATAAAATAGACTCGACCAACGGTAATATTCTAACAGATGCTTACGATTTGAATTTGGATTTAACGGAAGCAGAACACTATGCATTATATACAGCGTTGGCACCCCACGCAACCCAAAGCGAGTTCGATGAAGCTTCTTGTTATTATGCTCCAGTTGAAGGTGGAAAAATATTTACAGAAACGGATTTAGAAATGAAGTTGGGAACTAATAAAACTTGACATGTGAAAATTTGTTGTTTTCTTATGAAATAGAAAAATATTTTCCATTTATGAAAATATTTCCATGTATATATAAAAAAAACATTTCAGAAGAATTTTAATGCATACACTTTGATAATAATAATGAAGTTTTATATTACTGTTAGCAGAAATATCTAAATTATAAAGACCACTTTTGTTGTGTATACGTATATATTGATTCTGTTGCTAGATATTTCTGCGTTAATTGTTTTCTCTCACTCTTTTAGCTGTTGTTTTATTCAAGACACGTTGAACTGTCGATAATTCTGTTATACCTACGAATTCTAAATTATTTTAAATATCTAATTTTTGTTGTACAGGAAATAAACGTAAGGCAGAACGTAGTGAAACTACCCGAAACAAAAGGATGTTATTAGAATTAGAGCAATATAAAAATAGTAAGTGTATTTTTTACGTATGCTATAACTATTGGTGTAGGGTATTTGCCTATGTACATATTTCATGAAAATATTATTGTCTTTGTGAGAGCTATCATTTATTTCTAAACCTGTGGCTATATCACTTAACCAATGAAAAATATTTCACTCAACAAAAAAGAAACACTAGCATTAATAAATTGTTGCCGAAATATTGTCACATTTTCACGTCGTTCATAAATTAACTACTATGGAATGAAAGTTTAGTTGACATGCATTTTTATCACTTCTTATTGTTGGAACGTTCTATTATACAGAGAGATTTATTGGAAGTGTTGTGAATTAATTTATGCGTTATTTTTAATGATATTATTATTAAATGATTCTCTATGACGGTGTTTGTGTAGTTCTTAAGATAATACTTGAATTTTGTTACCATTGCTATTTTATACAATACATTGTGTATATTTTTACCATAAAATAATATTTCTTTTTGATAAAATTGTTTTTTAAAAACGGAAAGTTATTAGGTACCTAAGATATTAATATTGTTAGGCTTATAAAGCCGTAAATTTGTATCCAAGCTTTTATTAAATATACAAGAGGTTTTATATATATTCTCATTTATTATTGTCTAAAATCATACCTTTATTACTACATCTACTGCAAAACTGGAATGATACGACCAGGTATATTTTCCAACTATTTTGTGTGTTTTTTTTTCTTTTTTCATTTTAGTAGTTAATTTGAAATGCATGCCAGTGGCTTTTTTATTATTCTCATTTGTTGTAAGCGTGCATTTAGATGGATTGTTACACTGCAATTACATCACTCAGCATTGGTTGTCAATTAATTACTATACTTTGTTGGAAAGTTATTCACCTTTGGTTTATTTTTATTTTAAGTAGCTATGTGTATGCATGTAAAGCGAAAACATTTGTTTATTATATTATTTTAATATAACATACAATATTTAAACTAATTGCGTGATTTTGTGTTTCTTTTTGTTGTTTGATTTTTACCATTGCTTACTAACAGAATAGTTTGTTTTACGCATTGTTATTTAAGTGTTTATTATTGTATTTTCAGATCCTATGCCAGTGTGCGGATTCGAGCCCATGAACCCATTAAATATACAACCTGTAAAGGATGAACCAGGTAATTCTCGATTACTAACGCTAGTTTTTTTTGTTTTTAGTATTCGTCAATCATGCTTAATTTTTTTTTGGGTCACCAGTTTCCCAGAAAAAAGGCACAATTTCAATAAAGCCTTGGTAAATGTTATATACAGTTGTGTAAAACTGCTGAATGGATGGTTTTTCAAATATAAAGCGCACATGTTTGTAACAGTTTTCAAGCAAACAAAAATTGCTATTAGTCAATGTTAAATGACATACTTATATCGCGTGACGCCAGGTATGCCATTTATATAAAGGAAACAATAGATTTTTTTCACTCATTTTCGAATTTGTATACCCTTCAAGGTTGCAGTTAGCTCAGGCGAATTTAGGACTGCTGCTAGTTGTCTGGAATTTTTCCTTACTTTGTTAACTTTCTCGACAACTGGAACTGCCATTATTTGGTCTAACACTTTGGCAGGCGTTAACAAGGCCACTAGTTAGTCACCGACTGTATTTGGACTTTCTTGGGCAACCACATCAACAGTCTTTGGAGTACTCGGTTGGGGCATTATGTCTCTTCTTTGTTCTTGTTAAGAGTCATCAACTACTTCCGATGAGGTATTACTGCGAAATTGTGTGTCCGCACTTGTTTTGTTGAGTTGAGGTTTCTGCTGTCGGTGCATCTATGGCCAAATGCGCATATTCATTGGGGATTAAAGGGATATATGCCTGCGCTCTGAAGCCTAAAGTAGCATTATCACGTGCAATTTTTCTTTAGAAGTTTTAATTTTTAGGTTAAGTCAGGTTTGCTTTTTCTTAAAAACTTTCAATTCCCTAATAATTGGCCAAACTTACTAAATTCTCTGTACACTGATTGCATTTTTATAACACTACATAAACAACTAATAACCATCTATGTATATTCAGCTACCTAACTGCCACTGCCTCTCAACGTGTGACCTGCGAGCGCCATTATGCCATCATGATGCTATTTTCCATACAGAAAGATTCCAAAGATTTATTAGCTAATGATGGAAAACTATTTCATTACATACGTTGATTAAAATATTTGCTGTTTCTACAATCATTTTAATAAATGTTTTCTGTAAGAGTAATACTTGGATGTTCCACAAATTTTACAAAAGAATATTCTAAGGAGCTTCTCTGCAAATATTATCAGTAGGTTTAAATAGAATGTTATAGGAATATTACTGATTATTTTTATTTCTAGAGGATTTGTGCTACTTGGAATGGTGACCTACGTACAAAAGAATTATGTTAGGTTTATATGATTCTAGCGTTGAAGTTATAACTTTTAGTTTTAATTAGACGCTATTTTTGTTTCAGATGTGTCGTCATGGACCAACACATGCCAATATACCAGATGCAATTTACAAATATGCCACCCGCTTCTACAAATCAACCTGGTCAGTTACCCTCTTTCGACGCCGCCTGGGGTGGACCATCGACATCCTACGGTATAACGACGCCAAACATTCCTTTGGTGCCTGAAGCTACCATGACATTTACGGATATGGACAGTTTGAAACAAATTACGATTAATTCAGATGATCTACCCGTACCTAGTTTTACAAATATGTCCATAACGGAATTTGCTACAGATGGCATGACGGACAGTTTGGATAGGCTCGCTAACACCGAAGTGGATAAACATTTATTGCACTAATGTGAAACGAATGTGATTTATTCAGATTTTGACACATTTCTTGGACAAATTGAACCTAACGCTCAGAAATGGATATTTTATATACTTAAGGAAAAATAACCATTCGCCTAATGTAAAGTGATTTCGCAAACGGCATTTATTTTTGTTACGTTTGAACTTTGTAATGCAATTACAAGTCCTGTATTATAAGTGTATATAGCATAGACTGTTAATTTATTTCAGCTGTAAGCTGCAGCATTGTTTTTCTTTGTGTTTATGTATCTGTAAATTTAATCAAAGTTGTAGTCAAATACTGCACGATCTCGAATTCACTAACTTGTAAATATTATATATTTATATATAAATATACTAGCTTTATGAAATTGATGTACATACGATTTTAGTGATCCATATAATTATCAAAGAGCGGCAGAAATAAATGGACTCAATTTGAACAAAGAAAATCGCATTGATTATCAACGTTAGGTATTCAAAAATGTTTGAGGACCTCGTTCAAAAACGTTGCAAACACATCAAGAACCGTATTTTGCAAGTCATTAATATTATACTATCACATTTTACGAAAAGATAATAGATAACTGTGCGAACAACAAGCAGTTATCTTGTAACTAGAATAAGTTTGATACTATTAAATAAATAAGAAGTAACACCAAAGCATCAATTAGTCGATCTCAATCATTTTTGAATGCTTTTTATATGGAGATTTTTTTATATTATGGAAGTCCATCACTCATCAAATGATAATTGTATTTTTTTAATTTTTTTTATGTAGATTTCTGATACATATATGTATCTACAATCCACCACCGAATACCCATTACATTCACTGATCAAACTATTTGCCATCAATATATAAATACATATATAGATGAAGTTGTTATTTAGTATTCCTACATTTTATCGCATAAAAATGTATTAGCAATAGTGAAAAGATATTTCTAAATAAACTGTATAAATATTAATTTTATGTTCTTTATCATTAAAAACACTGCGACCTTTAACCAAGCAGACGAGAACTAACAATTGAACCGGACAAGATTTGTATTGTAAAAAGATATTCTGCAAACAAATAATTTTTATAATGTAAGTAGAACAAAAAACTGTATATTAATATTTTCCATAAAAAATTGATACTTCAATAATGATGTCTTCTGGACACGATACACGCGCGTATACAAGGAGAGGGGGGAGGGAGGAGTAATGGGGGTAGTTACCTACAATTACTTTGCATCAGATATCTTGTGAAGATCTGTTCGATGTTATACATTTTACAATAATGTTAAATTTCAGATTTGTTATAGAATTAACGTTATTTCTAAGAAAGACGGATGGATTTATTACTGGTATGAATATCAAGTAAAATTGAATAGCTGCAGGTCGAAACAATAAGCCCGAAAATCGCCGAGCCGAATGAAATCAACCAATTCTGAATTTGCTTGTCCACGTGCGCTGTGCTTATTGACCATGTTTATACTCGATCGAGAGTCGGTAAAAAAGTTAAAAAGAGCCGTTGCGCTGTAGGCTGTATGCAATTGTAGGTACGTTGGTTTACAGAACGAATAGGCTTTACCACGCTTTTGCTTATATTACAGAGTAGCTTTTACTTCTGCTATGCCCATTGTTCACCACAAAAATATTGTAACACAAAAACACTTGTACACCGCAGTAATTACTATTGCGTTCAAGGCGGGTTCTACAATCACTATCCAAGATACACATTTGCGCAAGTACTCGATAACGCAAAGTTGATGTTTTCCGCCGTCATGACCATAGGAATATGGTTAGAATAATGTTGTGGCAACCGCGCGAAAAATAAATATTTATTTTTTTTCCTTCTAGCGACCCCTGTGATTTCTTTGTGTAATTCATTGCAGTGTACAACACTGACAGCTATTCTGCAGATTAAGAATTAAAAGCGACATCTTTGAAATTACGTTGCATAGGAACGACTGCAGTGCCTCCATCGGCTTTTTCCACAAACACTCTTTAAAGCTCACTCTTAAATCGACACCGAATTCGAATTTCATAGCCCTTCCTTAGATGACGTACTCTAGCAGTGGCGGCTCCTCGTAAAGAGCCACGAAGCCATGGCCTCACCATTGCAAATGACAAATTAACCTTTAAAAAGCTTTTATTTTCTGTAAAAATACCGATAAATACACACACAACACACACACAATTAAATATAGAACGAAGCTTGCGAATTCCCATGATTTGATGCGATGAAACACGCCATGCAGACAAGCAGCGAGCGGGGAACCACATCCAAATCGGTTCCGATTTCAAACGTTTATAGGGCACCACGCGGAGGTAGCGGAAGATGGAGTACTCGGACTATACGCAAAAATTACATTGAAGTGGGGCCAGCCATATCTTGACTCATTGCCCGTTGGTTGATCGAGTCACGCTATAATTAGTATATGCATTCCCAGACGCGTAATCAGTATACGTCAGTATCAATCTAAAACAAGCGTGTGAATCACATGGCCATCGGCTACTAAAAGCAGAAACATATGTAGATGGCTGTGGGATATGTACTTCGGTACTATAGTATTTTAAAATGAACTACCATTCATATCTTTCTTACGGTAAAAATTATGAAAATGAAATAATAAATATAATAATTATTCCTGAAAAATTCATCATAATGGTGTTTTAACAAAAAACAAATCATTTGCTTAAGTAAGCAAACAAAGAAAATAAAAATTGTGTTTCTCATTCTTCGTAAGAAATACGTCCGCCTACGCTTAGAATATCCATTATATTTTACTCGACAATTTACGCTTAAATAACTCAAGTGCTCTGAGCCGTGTTATGTTTTCGTCGATATAAAATTACAGAAACGCCTGAATAGTTTTGCGTTAGTTAGGTGGAGGAATTTAAACATACGTGCAGTTAAAAACTAAATTTATCAAGAGTTCACTTTCGACCTGTCGATTGCCGTAATACGATAAAAGAAGAATGAAAAATATGCTACAACTAGCTATCGCTGTCTAACGGCAAACACTCACCGCTATTCTCCACCCTTGTCTAACTACTACAAAATGCTATCACCACATCGATCTTTTCACTTTAAATCAATTCAACATAGCCCTCATTCCGTTTACTGCGAGGAGAGGGGAACGATTCGCTGGCCATTCACTTCCAGTTTAGCCGGCCTTCGATTCATTTAGCTCATTTTTTAACAAGGCGTTGGTGAATGTGGGGATACGATCCTCAAATTTTAGAACGGTTAGTAAGTTTTGATCGCGGTCAGTAATTTTATATATAATAATATTATATTATTATATTATTATATATTTTATATATAATAATTGTGAAACAATTTTACAGTGACAATTCAGCAAAAGTTACACACGATTTATTTGCAGTAAATTATCCTGAAAGATCAATTCTTAGCCCGAATACTATTCGTAATACAGTCCGACGTTTTGAAACGACGCGACGTTTACATTAATAAATAACAAAAATAAAATTGTTCTAGTGGGAAATGTTAGTGAAATCGAACATGAATATTTTTTTTTCAATAATATACTGTTTACCAACGAGTAGGTACTTTATTTGCTATTGTTAGGTTTCGTAGAACCTATGTTTGTTATTTTATTTGATTGTTAACTTTTAAAACTGCTTTTAGTTTTTTCTTTCTTTCGATATTGTTTATGAGCTCCGTCACTGAAATTTACAGTTTATAAGCAGCTGATAATGATGCTTCGATATAAAAATAAGTATGAATAAAAAAGATGAATAGATTTTAGTTATCGATCAAGTATTGTCTTATTATTTCCGGTTTCACTAATACAAAAGTAATGTTGGATTTAATATTGCTTTTACAAATTTTATAAATAAAACGAGAAAAAGAATGTCAGGCCCAATTTAATTTGGCTGAACCTTAATAATTCGCCAAACGTTAACAGATCTATGCTGGCGCTTCGTACGTAGTTACGCCTACACTTGAACTCCTTCCCATTTGCAGTCGCCCAGAATACATTCTACAGCTCGCAACTTTTCACTTTGGTATGCAATTCTGAAGGAAATGCGTTACTATTCATATTTAGGTAGATAAGTATTCCCGATAAGAACTTAATGTATTTTTCATTTTAAAATTGATTCTGAATTTGTCCACATTAATTTTTTTGCATCGGTGTAATTTTAATGAGTCATAAACGAGATAATAAAATACTGCAAGCTGAGCTAAACTACTTCAAAACTTTGTAAAATTAATAAAATTCTATATTCAAATTTTAAAGGAATTGCACAAATTATTTCAACGTGAATCAAAATTAGAGTAAAAGTACAGAGAAAAACCAACCGCCATAATTTCTTTTATGTATCTTTTTGTTGCTGTGCAGTGGCGGCTCGTGACAATATTGAGTGATGGGGGCCAATCACTGCCAACTCTCCGCTCCCCTCTCTCCCCTCCATTTTATTAAGTTTACAAAGTTTCAAGTCAGTTTACCTCAGCTTGCAGTAATTTATTACCTCATTTATTGCGAAGGGCCATTATTACAATCGTGATTAAATATAGCAAGGTCGAGTTTATTTTTTTATTTTTATCTATTGTAAGTCTAAAGATTATTGATCTACGGTTTAAACCGCGATTGTAATAATGCCCTTAACTAAAATAATAGCGACACAAAAAATTTAATGTAAACAAATTTAGAATCCATTTTAAAATGAAAAATAAGTTAAATTGTTTCGGGAATATCTTATCTACCCAAATATAAATACTAACGCATTTCCTTCAGAATCGCATATATTTAGCCTTTAAACTGCACGTGGGGTCACTCGTTTACATTCCCCCAAAATTATTCAGGTGTTTTCGTGATTTTATATCGACGAAAACATAACACAACACAGAAGACATGAGTTATTTAAGCAAAGATCATCGAGTAAAATGATATGATATTCTGGTTGTTAGATATTCTGTTCAGTTAGAAATTCAAATTTTAAATTCAAGTAAACGAGCGTACTAGTTTAAAATCTTTCGACAGAGTTATAGCAGTTTTGCACTTTATCCACATTTTTAACACAGTTATTAAGAACCAGCTTAATCAATCTAGCTTAATGTTCCGAATATTTACTACTCATATTTGCTGCATTATCATAAACTTGTCTTTTATACTCATCTGTCAATTTTAAATCTTCTAAAATTTCTTCATTAAGACCAGAAGCACTTTGATTTCACGAAAATCCAAAAGTGACTCATTTAGATCTATATCAGCTTCATTTCCTTGTTCGTTTCTAAAATTGGAAACATCTTGAGCTTATATACTTAAGCTGGTTATTTCATTTACTCCGTCATGCACACAAGATTTGCTGCAATTCATATATTTCAAATGATAATTGTAGCATAAACTGTTTCCAAACGTTACAAACCGCTTTAAAACTACCTGCATGATTACTATACAAGATCATGGTTCTCACAGAAATAAACTTGTACGCCAAAACCGATATTATTAACGAAAGTAATTGGGGTTTTATTTACTATATTATTAGACCTTCAACAAGAGCGATTTGGGCGAGCCTCTGCCTCTTAGAAACACAACAGGGTGAATTCATAAGCGTCCCATTTCCGACTTCCAGTAATACGATTTTTTTGCTATTGATGTGGAAAATTTAAATTTACTTCACAGTATACTCATAGTGTGTACCTATATGTACTGCGTTTGGAGAACCTACACGTAAAAGTGATATCCGATTACAAAAAATTGAACGTCGGCAATCGAATAGTACATGTATATAAATCCATCTATTAATTCTAAGGCCCGTTTGCACCAACATGTTAAGCGTGGTTTAATTTTAAGCGGCACTTTGAAAATGATGTTTCATTTTTAATACGTATAGCGAATGTTACATTCTAAGCGCCAGTTAAAGTTTGCACCAAGCTTAACGCGTTGGTGCAAATTGCCCTAAGTATCCAATTGACAATTTTACCTATTGACCTTTTACCTATTTTACCTATTAAATTGCTGTATGAACGAAATAACGAGTTTATTACTCTTAGCCAACCTTTCAATAAATCCATCTGTAGTGGTAAACATCATTCCCGGAAATTTTAATGTTACGAATCGGGATAGACAGAAATAAAATATGTATTTTTTTCCGAGTCTTCTGAAAGATTATTGATTGCATAAATTATCTGCTCACATTACTTGTTTCTTATGCTATTATCTATATTTTATTTGTATAGTCAGAATATCTTAGTGACTATTGTTTTAGAACAGGCAGTGCCATCTACATCTGGATAGCTTAACGCTTACAAAAATTTAAATAGAAATAGAGGATAACCTAATGTTTATATTATTATTTGTTGTCATGTCAGCTGTCAGGTGAATCTTCATAATTTACAAATCTAATTAGGTTCTGTAAAATACGTACCAACCAAAAAATATTAAACATGGAAGCGGACGAATTGCCTAACGTAGACTTGAATGTAGACTATGAAACGGTAAGTTTTCTTTTGAAGTTATTAGAACTTTTAATCAATATATTATGTAAATAGCACATTTTCATGTTCATAATGTTCATATATGTAGATATTGCCTATACAACAGAAAAGAACTATAACGTTTATTAACAACTTTATAATGAATACTATTTCGTTTTTAAATCAATTTTCGCAATCATGTGAATCAAGATTGATGGAATTTGAGTATAAAATGCAAAAACTAGAGGCATCGCTGTTAATTCTAGAGTCGCAAGTAAGTAGAAGTACCAATTTAAAAGGTACAACTATACCACAAAGTATTATAGTTATCATCAATACCTGATACAGATAATAATTCCTATATGAAAGATAGTTTAAGTAAAGAAGATCCAAACTCACAAGATACATTAGAACTGCCCGATGTTATAAATAATACAGATACAAATGTGAGTAATGATCAAAAGGAAGAAGCAGCGAGTAAAGATCCTCGTTTTGCAAGATTCTTTAAAATGGTCCAAGTTGGAGTTCCTATTCAAGCAGTGAAAAATAAAATGAAGGCTGAAAATTTGGATCCATCGATATTGGAGTAAGTACTTTCGTCAATTTTTTAATACTTCTCACACATTTCAACTTGATTTTTAGCAAATTTAATGATACCAAACCCGCTTGATATAACAAAATAAGTGGTAGCCATATTTTTCAAACAAATATTTAAAACTTGTTGATAGATTATGTATTTTATGAGCTTTTTTTAAAATAAAACATACATTGTTAACAGTTTTTCTTTTATTTAAATATATGAAACGGCATTCACATGATCATTATGTTTTAAAACTGAATCATTTGTCCTTTACGCTTCTTGTCACCGCCAAGTTCGAAATGCTTGCATCTCTTTACGGAATTTGTTTGCGATATTTACATTCTGTGCATTCCATTCGTAAAACTATTTTCTTGGTAGTTTTTGCCTAAAATTAAATGTAATATGAACTTATTAGTTTAAAAAAATAAGTAATAACAAACATACCTTCTTCCTAAAAATTGGCTTTGTTTGACCTCCAAACCCTTGTTGTTTACGATCGTAACGTCTTCTACCCTGAGAGGCATGACGTTCTTTTGACTTTTTATATTGTGTTACTTTGTGCAATTTATGAACTTTGCATTTCTTGCAAAAAGTTCGTCGTTGTTTTGGAACGTTTACCTAAAATCAGTAAAATGACATAACCTTAACATTCACTATTGAGTCACATAAGATAAATAAATAAAAATGGGAAAAGTAACTACTACTAATATTAATTCATCTATTTCGTAAACCATATAATAATTGTGGATGATGATATCGAATTATTTAGAAGAACAAAATCAACACTCACCATTTTGCGAACTTTACGAAGGAAGTTTAGGATAGAAAGAGATAGTCGCATGGTAAAAGAATAATAGGTATGCTCTTGCGCACATCGTAAATGACGTCACTTGGGCCCAGTGCAATCTCTTCAATAAAGTCGTGCAATTCATGATATTCAGCGATAGTGCAAGCAGTCAATAAAGTCGTGCATAAATAATTAGAAAGGAAATATGTGTAGTTTTTTTGGAAAATAAGTAAAACAACTTTAAAATAGAAGTATTATAATTGAGTGATTACTTTTTTTGATATAAATCAATTAGTACGTAGTTAACAAAATAATTGTTGATTACCACAAAATGCCAAATGAAAAAAAAATGAAGAAATGCCTTTTATAAATAAATATGTACATTATAAATATATAAACCTCACAATCTGCTCAGAAAACCGACAGTTAACATAGCCACAATCATAAATCACAAGAAATAAATGACAGACGTGACGTCACTTGGGCCAGCCACGCTATGCGCACCTTGTTACGAGCATACCTATTATCCTTTTACCATGGATAGTCGTACAATAAAAAAGGACGCAATTGGTGTTTTTTTTGGCGGCAAATTCAACCGTAAAACTTTTTAAGAAATGGATTTAATTAAAAACCACGCGATTAATTCTTATGCCTATCTATTTCTTTTGCCCATATACTTGGTTATTTTTTTTTTGTAAATGGCAATAGTTAAATAACGAATTAAAGTAGCGAATAACCTCAAGAAATGCAACAAGTCTGTTGATTGCAATAGTTTGCCGTATAGTATAAGCATTGAAGATTATTGGCTTGTAGTCACAGAAATTAAAATATGTATATACATATCTATGTGTAAGTATTAATAATGCCACTGTAATATATTTAAAAAGTAAATTCGAAACTAAATAATGTAGTTGCAAATTACTATCAACAATTTCACAAATAAACCTTCACAAAAGAGTAATAAAGTAAGCTGTTAAACCATTGTTATTAAAAGTTGTATGTATAAACATCTACGAAAAAAATAAATTCTAATTTAAATGTGTAGTATTCAAAAACCTTAAATTCGGGCACAATTATGTATATTATACTTGCAGTAGAGATACAATTTAGAAACATTTTATTGCAAATACATTTAAAGTAAATGTGTCATATTTTTATGCATAAATGCCATATACTAATATATTGATACAAAACAACTAATACCATTTGTAAGGTAAATTTTTATTAGCGTGAACCGCCAAATTCAATTTGAATAGCGCACCTAGCGATGGCATATGAGAACTACTATTATAATCTCGAACCCAAAGGTATTTTAATGTGTAGTACTCTCGAACCCCTCACATAAGGAAACATAAAAAAATTATTGAGCTTTATACATGTCAAAATTTTGACAATATTCACTTAGCAAGCCTTTTTGCTATTTGACTTTTGAAATAATGGAATCCGTTTAGTTAAAATCGTTGTCACAACAAATCCCACTAATTCGGTCGTTTGCGTTGTGCTTCGGTTTGAGCGGCGCCATCTTAATTTTTGAACGAAGCTTGCTTGGAGCCGGCCAGTAGTGTGCGAAGCGGTCGTGGACGACAGTTGTTAAGAAAGTAATAATATAAATTTCACATACATAAACAAAATGAGTTCAAAGGCAAACAGCGAAGTCGCAGTGGAAAAAATCGACAACGATAAAGGTGCAGGAGACGCGAAATGTGAATTAAAAGGAACGAAAAGAGCGGCAGAGGTGAGTAGAGTTAGATTTCCTTAGCATTGTATCATTTTTATATTCTTTTCTGGAATGAGCACTTATATCTGACGTAGCATCTTTTGGACTTAATGTAGCAGCTCATGTATTACTATCGTTATTCTATTTATGTATTTTGTGTTTACGATAAAAAATCACAAATAAACTGCAAACGCTTGGGTCTCTTCTACCACCTATCATACTGTTACCATGTGGGCATATTGTTAGTATACCATTTGTTCATATTATTAAAGCATTTTGGCAATAGTACTTTGATGATTACTACTAAGTTACAGTAAGGTTTGTTGGGACTTCTCACTAAATTTTAATCTCGAGTAATTAAGTAGAATATATAAACATAGCATCGCATCCCGCCATAGTTTTCATGTGGCCTCGTTAGAGGCTAGGGTCTCATTTCAAGATGGCGAAATCAATAGTCTCCATTAACGACCTGCAAAGAGATTACCGCTTCGTTTAATATATTAATAATAGGAATACTTTGATTTGAAATATATTTTATGCTTAAGACGATACGCTTTATAATGCGTTAGCAATGAGTGTATATTGAACTTTTTGTTGTTTTATAAATATTCATAACATAATATTTTTGTGGTATTAAAAGTCACATTGTTATACATTTTATTTTAAGTAATTAATAATTATAGCTTTAATCTCTACGATGTAATGAATTATTTGCGTTTTTCGCTAATTCTCTTCTTTCAGTAATATGTATATAATCAAAATATTCTCAAGGTTGATGTTTTTGTGATTATTATAAAGTTTTATCATAATAACGATGACCTGCTAGTCATATAACATGAAGAGAAGCATTCTTTCGTTGGTTTTCTTATTAAATACATATATGCCAGTCAAGATTTTTTAGATAGTTTATCAGTTGACCATATTCTTATCTCTTGTAGGTACATTCATAGTAAATTTGGAGTTAGTAGTTGTTTTTATCAAGTTTTATTGAATTGAATGATATAATAAATAGCATATAATAAAAGCTCTCATTTTAATGTGGCGTGCGCTTTCGAGCGGAACTACTCTCGTGCATCTTTCAAGACAACTTCCGGTAAACAGGTGCTTCTTTTCGCCGACTTTTTTCATGTTTATTAACCAACGCTTTCGATGTTTTCGCTTTTCAATTCATGCAGTATTAGCGGGTAAGAGATGTTAATCATAGTAAGGCAGCTGTTTCTCCCGCGCTTTTTTGTTGACGGGTGGGGTAGCTACCCTACCTGTTAGGGGTTGGGAAGGTATTCGCAATAACTCTGGTTGTTGTGTGCCCTGGCTATGTAAAAGTTTAGCGATAATAAATATTGATTTTTTAATAAAATTGTATTTTTTTAATTAAATCTGCTAGTAAACAAGGATGTATATTTCAATAGGATCCATTCTTTGTTGTTAATATAAATAAAATCTCCCGTTATGGTTTACAAAATGTTTGCTATTTTAGGACAAAACGGAAGATGTCAAAAAAGCGAAAAAAGAAGAAAATGGGGCGAATTCCGAAGGAGAAGATCTGGAGGAGGAGGAGGAAGAAGGGGTAGAGGGAGAAGAAGATGACGACGAAGAAGAAATCCCCGAAGGTGACGAAGAGGAATTAGAAGGAGAAGGTAAAAAAGATTGTGGAATGAGGTGAGTCAATAAAAGATAATTGTTACATACTTTTACAGAAGATGATGAAGAAGACCTCGAAGGTGAAGAAGCAGCTGACGAAGAAGAAGATGATGCATAATACACCGAAGTCGTGTCAGTGTTCAGACTAGCAGTGCAAAGCCTGGTCCCCGTGGCCCCGTTTTTTTATTAATTTAATTTCACTATAAACTCACCACGGTCCCCAGGCCAAGACTCTAACTTATTACTGCAACCCTTCGATTGTAAAAATGTCCATTTTGTGTAAAGATAGCTATAAATTTAGATTAAGTTGATGTCTCACTCCTTCTAAATATTACTATGGTTTATGTACAAAAATGTTCTGACAGGAAACAAAATGAAAAACACGCAGACATCTAAACACGACATTAGTTTACTTATTTTTTTATTACCGCTGTTGACTTTTGAAGTGACTCGCGAGCGCAGAAGGGCAATACGCGTTATTTAGGTTTAATTATTACTGTATAATTATAAAAGAAATTTGTTTTTAACCCGTGTGTTTGTGTGTATGTGAGTGCGTGCGATACCGGTCTCGAACGTTGTACAGCAGCCGCGTCCAGTGTCGCAAGCGCCCTCTCTCTTTTCTTTCCTTTCATACAATGTGTAGCGGCCGGCCGACAACGGAGGGCTTCCAATGATACAATCCAAAACCATCAACCGCGGTCCTCCGCTGTCGTTCAAATGCGCACCATTCCACCGATAACGATAAGCATATATCTGCGCGGGCTCCGTCACATTTTTTAATACTACTTCAGGTTGATGATGTTTTTTATTGTAACAATGCGATGATTGTCTACTTAAGAAAAAAAAAGATGAATTGAACGTAGGATAAATTTGTAATGGTGTTGTATAATTTCTTTTGAGTGACTATAAACGATGGATACAAATTGTTTCTTAATTTTTCGTGTTTTATTTTTGCAACCTGATTGATAATCTGTCCGAATGATGTTTGTTTGTGCCGCGCACTACCTCTTAGAGGTAAGTTTCGTCAACTGAATCCGAATGACTACCCAACAAGATGTCACAACTTCAATAATCGCAGAAATCAAATGGAGCCGCTGTCGATCGTTCGTTTAGATTGATGGTTGTTTCGGCTGTGTGTGTATCACACTACAGTTTTACTATTAGTAGTAATGTTTAATAAGAATCATATTTTGTAAGTACAAAAACTGTATTTATAACAATTAGACAATGGTTTATCAATAAAACTTTCTTACTTGTGTTTTTCTTACACTGCAGTCCTTATCACATGTCCAGGCGCCTTTTATTGTAAGGGAAAGCACATCAGCCTTGTATTGCTCTCGAATTTTTAATGTTTCGTAGATTTTTATTCATCGATTCATATAAAAAATCATTATATTAAAAAAATACACATTTAAAATCATGTAGTTACAAACAGATAATTCTTGAAATTCTCGCACAGAGATTGGAAAATTCTGTATATCCAATTCGTTAAATATAACGTTCTTTTATTACATCATCAAATTATTAATCTAAATCAAAATATCCCATTACTGTTAGTTTCAGATTATTTTCACAACTGGTTAAAAATTAGTCATTGGCACGTACAAATCATTTGGTAGGCCATGTATTCCTTGTACTATAATTTTTATTAGCACGTGTACGCGGATTGCTACGTAGAACGAATCGTTTGCAATATTAGTCATATTGTTTACAAAAGCATCGACGAGGAAAATACTGTACGACGTGTCCGATGTTTAAAACAAAAATAAATGGTTTAAAAATAAACACCGATATTATGCTAAATTTGTAATTGTATAAAAATGTTATATTTAGTCTGACACGTTACAAGCAATGGAAATTTAGAGTTTATGGGCATAATTTGGACTAAGTAAATTCAATACATAGACGGTGGTTTATTTATTATTCCCTAGTGTGCTACATTAAAAATTACACGTACTAGATACAGTATAAAGAAAAGTAATGAATTTGATAGGATTCCGCTACGCAAGCGTCAGATGCGTCCACGCCATGTTGTTACGTCTCCATTTGTCGCAAATTACGTATTTCTTGTTATCCTTGTCTACCGCTCTCGGTATTAGTTACAGGTAAGCGAGGCCATCAACTTATGTTAGTTTTGCTGGCTAGAGTTTATTATGCGGATTCTTTTTGTATCTGGAGTGGGAGGGGTCCGTTTTGTTGTCTGTGCGAGCATTCTTTTGGTGAGAATTTCGAATAGGTTGATTATGGACTGGCGCTTTTGAAATTTGAGCTTTTTGTATATAATTATTTTCAGGTTTAAGATCTCTTGGTATTCTATTAAATTCTATATTATGTATCGGAATTTTTAAGGATTGCTTCCGTCCGCTTCTAATCGACTGCGTTTGACTTAGATTGTCACTATCTTGGTCATTATTATTGGCCTTTTCCAGTAAAGTGCTTGTAGAAGATAGATTTGTGTTTACCCAATCACAATCGGTTCCTTGAGGTAACTGTAATAATGGAAACTACATGAGTAATAAAGCTATATAGTCATGTATCAATCGTTAAATACTATATGCAATACGTATAAATATATGTAGGTATAGAGCTTACATACATGCATATGTATGGTTGTCTTATTCTAAAATGCCACCCTAGTCATGTATTTGCACGTCGTTATTAACGTCTAGAATTAATGTATTATTCCACAAACAATTAATGCCTAGAAATGTATAATTATAAGACAATATTAAATTACAACTTCAAATATTTTTACTCGGCATTTTCCTTTATAAAAAGAGTTCATAAAATACCTATCTTCATTGTTATTAATTTCTATCAATTAGTAGCGCATATTTAAATATATGTCCCTGAGCATTCCCCAAACCTGACAAAGATATTTTTCCAGGATAATATAATATATTGATTCTAAATGGTTTTACTATTGAATAGAGAATGCAGAGAAGCGTCACTTAAATATCTTTCCATATGATTAGGATTTTATTTTGCTTTGTCCATAGACGTGTCAGGATTCTGCGCACAAGTTCGCTATCAGAGCGATTTCTGGGTTATTGTTTATTCTGTGGTTCTAGTTTATACGACCACCGCCTTGCAGTTCTCTGATTATAAAGCAGTTCTGTTAATATAAACATTAACTTAATTAATTAGGTGGCTATACCGCATAAACTATATAGCACCAATCCCACCAACGAAGCAAGAAATTACCATAGAAGTAGCGTAGGAAGATCGTGTTTAATGCACAAAAGCAGCCATTTTTAAGGTTAGCAATTGCGCGAAATTTAATTTGACGTAGAACAAAGGACACAACCATGTACACATATATACACGTATTTAAATCATAAAAATGGTTAAATATTATTGTACTTTATTTACTCTTTAACATCAAATAATAACTTTTTTTGAAAATTTATCGAAATATTAAAATTGAGAAAGAAATGAATGGTAACAATAATAGAAATGTGAATGTTTACGTAAAACGTTATTGTTTCGTTTCAGTTAAAAAAATCATATCATCATGAGAAATTGAATGAAAATGTAGACATCATCGTTTATATGATCATCCCAGGTAACGGAGTGACATAAAATGACCTTTAATGGACATAGATGATATACGTCCATTAAAAGTCACTCTGCTACCTGGGCTTTTCTTGAGAAACAGAAACTTTGTCTTTTGCACTACAACGCAAAATGTAAAAAATTATGATCCTACGCAACAATTTATAAAGCAAAATTTTACGTTGCAACACAAAAATTAAGTTGCACTACATTCGCGCCTCAAATATATGCAATGGACAGTATACATAAGTTATTACTTCACGGTTTTCATACGTTCGTATTGTAAATTTTACGTGTTGGCCAAAAACACATACCTATGTCAATTAGAATTAATGAATTAAATTTATGTATTTAAGTACTTATGTAGTACTTCCAAAAGCTCTGTAGTACCAAGCACAATTCAGCGTAATCATCTTCGAATCACACAATTACTTTCAACGAATGCTAAGAACCCACATTTCTTTCCCTGGACGGACGTCGACACTTGTCGACTACGCCCCAGTTACTTTGACACGAGAAAAAGGCATTTGATCAGTGTTCACCCTTTCAAGTAAAGGTGAGAAGAAGTGCGGGTGGTAAATTCATGTCGACGGTGAACATATTAATGTATCTCTCTATCTCTACCTAAAATTTTCACAAATTAACACAAACCATCATATCAGACCTCCACATCTTCATCATTTCCAACACATTTTCGTTTTTGCATTCTTCTAAGGGCGACCCTACAATCCAGGCATGATACTTTACTTCAGCCGCTGTAATTCGTAAGGCCGGATCTTTTGTAAGCATTTTGCTGATCAAATGAATTGCTGCATCACTAGCAGTAATATGTGAATAATCCGGATCATAATCACAAATTAATTTAATCAATTTTTGTTCAACCGGTGCGTAAAATGGGTACCTTCCATAAAGTAGCAGGTACATTATGACACCCATTGCCCAAACATCACACTGATGACTGTAAGAACCTTTAGTAATGATTTCCGGAGCTAAAAATAAATACAAATTATACATACACCCGGTGTTCCAGCCTATATAATTATAGATTCAAACTCGAAAGGTTTTGTCAAAAGATTAATTTCAAAATTGTGATTGAAACACCTTGCATATTGGTGTATATATGATTTTTTTTTAATCTGGAAACATATCATGATTATTTAGTTTTTGACTTATTTTTTGACGTTGAAAACAATCGAAAATTTTCATACAGAAGAGAACTTTACGAAAAATTTCGAACTATATATTATATATCAGATTCAATTTTGTTTTCAAAATAAAAAATTTATACAAGTAACAAACACCGCAATCAAAATTTCAAATTTGATTTTATTTCCAGTAAAATCTAAAGTGATGAAGAATGACACGAGTCAAATTTGCAGAAAATATAACATATTCTATTATTGCACTGAGTGCCGTTGCTGCATTATTCCACTGGTAAAATTAATGCACTCAAAAATACATGCATTGGTTTAACAGAGCGTTTTTTGTTATTTTATTTTGGTTGAACCAAATACATATTCAACAATTTCAACAAAAATTCGGCTATAAAATCAACATAAATTTAAGTTAAATTTTTAATGTTGCTGCAACATAAAAATTATAACAACTTATAAAAGCACTGTTTAGGAAAATAATATTTTGTGTTAGATGCGATGTGCGCTGAAACAGCTCATTTTTCTGTTGCGTCTAACATTAAAGTTATGTATTGCTTTTAGCGGTCTTTAAGGTGGAAAAGCAATTGTTTTTAACTAAATTGTTGGTGAATAACTCACTTTTGTTAGCGCATTTTCAAACTGTATATTGCAATGTTTATTAGAAACAATCCTACGACACCAAATATTTTCAACTGATCATTCGTGATAAGACTAGGTGCACAACATAATGAGAATTATGCGAGCATCATCTACTTCTTTTCTGGTTAACCGCCACATTTTATAACTACTGCTAACTACCGGGGAGTAATATTGACCTTAGCGTACTAGCCAGCGGCGGCTCTTTGTAAAGGGCCACGGAGCCATCGCCCAACCATTGCAAATAACAAATTAATAATGAAAATGCTTTTATATTCTGTAATAACACCGATAAATACATGTATACACATTTAATGTACAGAACGAACGTTGCTATTCCCATTATTTGATGCGACAAAATACGCTATGCAGACAGGCGGGGAGCTATATCCATCAGATTGGTTCCGATTTCAGACGGTTTGTATGTCTCCGCGCGGAGCTAGAAGGGGTGGTCGGACTAAACAAAAATTACATTGAAGTGGGGCCAGCCGAGAGAAGCGTCTCCTACTATCACGGTAGAGAAATCGAAAGTAAGCCTGTAAGTCAGACGGCCATCGAATATTGGCCTTTGAAAGTAGAAACATATGTAGATGGCCGTCGCATGAGGACTTCGGTTTAGACACTTCCCCACAATAAAAATTATGTTTAAGAATATAAAAACAAGCCATTTGCTGAAGTAAGCAAACAAAGAAAATAGAAATTATATTTCCCGTTCTTCGTAAAAAATACGTCCGCTTACTTTTAGAGTATCCATTATATTTTACTCAACGATCTACGCTTAAATAACTCATGTGCTCTGTGTTATGTTTTTGTCGATATAAAGTCACAAAAACACCTCAATAGTTTTGCGTTAGTTAGGTGAGGGAATGTAAACAAGTGACCCATGTACGTTCAATTTAAAAACTAAACATATGCAATTCCGAAGTATATTTAGGTAGATAAGTATTCCCGCTAAGAACTTAATGTATTTTTCATTTTAAAGAGGAATGGGGGGGGGGGGGGAAGGGGGGAGGAGGCATTGTCGAGTGGCGCGAGATTGGTGGACAATTTTTAGAAATTTAAGTCATTCATCTTTTGCTGAGTGAAAGTTCATCATTGTCTGATAAAGGTGAAATAAATATATTTATGAAGCATAATAAATATTAGAAAAATAAATTACAATCTAATAAATGCAGGAACTATGAACCTTATTAATTTCGCCCAATACTTTTTTCTTTTCTTAAACTGATATATATTTATTTTTCGTAGAGATGAGATCCAAAAACTGACAGCTGCACCCTCAGTGCAACTAGTGGAATATGCTATATTAGATTCCGATTTGAGTTAAAAAAATATCTGTAAAGGAAAACGTTACGGACCGGAAAGCCTATATGAGCTGGAACGTCCCCAATGATGACATTTTTTTTCTTTTCATATATCTTTTTTTATAAACTTTTTCTTATATGTCATTATCTACTATTGAAAAAAAAAATCACGAAGAAAAAGAAACTTACATTAAAAAATTAAGATAATGGGAAAATTGTATTAAAAGTAAACTAGTAGTTATAATATATAGTTGACGGCATTTATGTCGTATTTATTGTCCTAGAAGGTATCGCCTTCGAGATTTCGAGATATTATTAAGAAATAGAAAATATTAATGATAAATCAATTAGTGTACTTTACAATGAATTTACAAAAAAAAAAACTGAAGTGTAGGGTCATTATATTGGATAATTCCTTTACTAAAATTAGCAAATAATAAATAAAATTATCTACTAATTGCTAATAATATCTCAAATAAAAGTTAGGCAGAGTGCACACCGGAGGGTTGCGACAGCAATACGACAAGCTGCACAAAACCAAGCAACACGAAACGTACCGTGTAAATTGAACATAATTATTGGCAGAATGCACACCGGAAGGATGCGACAATTAAATTAAATATACACGGTACGCGTCGTGTTCCTGGTTGTGTCGCTTGTAGTTTGCATGTCGTATCTCTCTGGTGTGCACTGTGCCTTATATCTTAATTTCTCATCAAAATTAAACTAAAGCTCTTGCACATGATGACTTCATCAAGATATGCGTTGCCTACCCTACAGGCAATACGAACGAAATTAGAATTAAATTTAACAGCAATAATGAAAAAATATCAACAATGAATAATAATATTGGGCCGTATTTGATATCTGAAGTCTCGGTGATATTCCAAATAACTTTTTGACTTATGGTATTTTTACGTTATTCTTCAATAATGGGTAGGTTACTTTACTCTAAACACAATTTCACGTTTTCTTAATTTCCAACCATCCGGTAGGTTTAATTAACATTTTGATAATCACAAAAGACTTTTCAAAGTAAAACTTTTTTATAAACAATTACATTTTCTGTAAAAATGAAAACTAACTAATTTATAGGTATAGTTAGGTCCATCTTGGGGCACTTATATACAGATTGATCGAGCACTGGCCTGAGAAAAGCTAGCGTCCCCAATGCATACGAGAGAGCAACATAGATATGTACACCCCCGTCAATGTGTATATGCTAGTGCTGTTGATATCTGACAAAATTGAGATCCGGATCTGAAATTATCCGGATCCACTATCCGGTTTTCGGATCCGGATCCACTATTCGGATCTACTATTCGGTTTTTGGATCCGGATCTACTATCCGGTTCTCGGATCCAGACCTAAAAAAAGATATAAATTATCGACCAACTCAATATTAGTGTACGTACTACATATGTACTATCGACTCAAAAAAAAAAGATGACAGGAAAAAAGAGCCATAAGGAAAGATACATCTCCTTTAATCTACGAGCGGTTGCGCAGATGCTAAGAATTATTTTTCTGCGAATAAATCTCTTGCGGCCGCTTTGTCGCCTAACATCAAGGGGATTTTCAAGCTTTCAGGGCGATTGTTGGCATATATATGTTGTATCTTTCTTTTGTTGCTTATTTTAGCCATCGATTACTCGCGTAGTGTTTGGACGGTATAATTTGCAAATATGATCCGCATTTAATTACGCAACCGTACTGTGCCGATTTAAAAAATGATTTAGAAATGTATTCTTGTATAATTATTAGAAGAATTAGAATTTTCTAAAGCCCTTACTTCTATTACAAAAGATTGTTTTAAGTTTAGTTTTATAAGAATTTCTTAATGGATGTATAAAATATTAAACATAAATGCCAATCAAGAATTTATGTATATTAAAAAAGAGTTATACACGTTGGAAAAACTTGTCACCTTTATTAAGAAAACATGTTATTCCTTCTTTTAACGTTTTAATTCTATTACTTTTTATGACGGGCACAAATCGAATTGCACTTATTGGAATTGTTGCATAAAATATAATAATAAAATATTGCGCTGCCATGCCGTATTAAGTAATTCAGAAAGAAGCATGTTATTATTTGAAGAAATAAATATGTTGAAGCCGTTACCTGCAACACAAAAACGTTTTTACTTTATTTTTGTAAGAATTTTTTAATCTAGATGTATAAGATAATAACTGGCAAACTATATTTAAAAAAAGAGCATAGAATATAGGGAAAAAATGTCATACCTCTAGGATTCTATTTAAAGAAATTGTCCAGTTATTCTTTCTTAATGTTGTATTTCTATTGCTCTCTATGGCACAAATCAAATTACATTTATTACAATTTTTGCATAAAAGTGGATTAGATGTTTATTGAAATAAAATTTTCCCCTGGGCAAGAGAATTAAAAATCAGAATTATTATATAAAATTCTTTGGCGAAAACTACAAAGGTTTTAATTCTGGGAATGTAAATCGCCGAAAATGTAGCGGCATCTTTGTCGGGCTCGTAAAGGTTATGATAATACCGAATCTCGAAAGATATTTCGAGACGATAGTTCATGCGTCGCGGATTACGATGGCATTGCGTTTAAAGTGAATATGTTAGAATTACATCTACGAATTCATTTTACCAACAGCGGTCATAATTTTTTGAGGTAATTGTACACATTCGCTTTGCATTACATAGGTGTTGAATAAATTTCAGTGATTATTGCACCAGATACGAGGTTCCGAATAGCAGATCCGGATCTGAGGTTTCGGGTAGTAGATCCGAATCTGAGGTTTCGGATAGTGGATCCGGTTCCCAGATTTCGGTAGCGGATTCGGATAACATTGAGATCCGGATAGCAAATGATCCGGTTCCAGATAACAGCACTAGGATATACCATGTGGCTACGAGAAAGTGATGAGCATGTAATGGCATAACGTGTGTAAACTATGTTAAAAATTAAACGCGAATGGAGGAGGTGTATTAGGAAGGCAACCAATCTCACAAAGTCATATAGTTATGATTCGTGATGCACAATTCTTTTAAAACTGAATTTCCATTCTTATTTTTATTGTGTACTTAAGGTCTTTTTTGTCGACAAATATCTTTAAACCATGTTTAAATGAAAGTGATATTAGTAGGTATTTTTGTAAATATAAATCGCGATTGTGATTATGTGTGCGATTATAAATCATATGGTTGGAAAAGTATGAATTTAATAAATCACGTTTGAAAAATCAAATCGCAATTCAAGCGATTATAAATCGCAATAATCATGCCTATGGAGTGATTACTAGTGGTTTGTCTACATTTCTAAAACTAAAACAAATCGCGGATTAATCGCTCGTGACGTAACGAATAATCTTAGAATCATTTGAAAGATATAACAGAAAAACATGTTGTGCAACAAGATCGGTTTGCATAAATGGTAGCGCCGTTTTTTTGGGAATGGATATACTTTCATAAGCAGTATTAAATTACAAATGTTTGATTTACTGAGAATCAATAATTATATGTAATCGAACAATTTGTATATTATTTATCTAGAGATTGAATATTTAATTAGTTAAAAGATTGGGAAAAAATCGTATTCAAACCACGTGAGGAAAGTTCTATTGCAGGCCGCGGGCAAATATTATAAACCCAGCCAAAGGCGAGGTTTGTAATTGCCCAAGGTCTACTTTCCTCCCTGCTGGGAAAAATAATTATTTGTATCACTAGGCCAGAAACTACAGTTTTGCGAATATGCGTACGGTTTACAAGTACTTTCATAAGCAGTATTAAATTACAAATGTTTAATTTACTGAGAATCAATAATTATATGTAATCGAACAATTTGTATATTATTTATCTAGAGATTGAATATTTAATTAGTTAAAAGATTGGGAAAAAATCGTATTCAAACCACGTGAGGAAAGTTCTATTGCAGGCCGCGGGCAAATATTATAAACCCAGCCAAAGGCGAGGTTTGTAATTGCCCAAGGTCTACTTTCCTCCCTGCTAGGAAAAATAATTATTTGTATCACTAGGCCAGAAACTACAGTTTTGCGAATATGCGTACGGTTTACAAGTACGAATACTCCCAAAAGTCGAGTTTCTGGCCGTGTGATACACAATGTTTTTGGGCCGACAAATCTTAATTTTGAATTGAAAACAGAAAAGAAATTTTGACACTAGGGAGTTGACAGTACAAGTTGGCCACATGTTACATACTTTAGTACTTTGACGTTTCCGAGAATAAATCTTTTTCTGTAATTTTCCTTCTGGTTTAATATCTATTTATCAATAATAAGGGTAATGCAGACACCAGTTCATCTCAGCATGGTTGAACAGTAGCTAAACGACCTTTATTACACGTCTGTCATGTGGAATAGAGTGTGGTCAACCTTTAGTGACATTTTTGCCTGCCTAGTAGGAGTAGTACAGCAAAATGAGTGTTTCTGAACGGAGGCGAAAAAAAAATACAGTTGTATAATTTCAGATAATATGTGCTAAACTCGATTTTGAAAATTACTTCAGAAAATGTACCCTTAATAAAAACATATAAGCAAAAGTTAATTTGCAGGGTTAAATATATCTAACAAATGTGAAATAAAAATAAATTAGGTATAATTTATATAAAAACGCATTATAAATTAACATTGTATACACAAACAGCCAATACAAGGGGAAAAACAACAAAAATTAAAAGAAACATTTAATATTTGGTCCATTCGGGTCCATCCAACATTTGTAATTATACAATCGATCTTGTTGCAAACATTTTTCCCATTATATCTTTGACATACGTGTGTTGTGCGTTTGCTTCTTCTAAATAATTATTGTTATTTGAATAGATCCATGTGATTTTAATCGTTGTGTTTCCGCACAATAGACTGCAAATACTATAATATAAATAATAATGTCACTTTCGTTTTACAATACGTCATTTTTTGGCAGCTCGCGGTTTCAGGCACGGGGAGAATTATTCGACCACTGATGATACTTAATAACGTCTTAGTTTGGACAATAAAATGCACGGTTTTAAATATGTATAAGTATGGATCAAGGATTTCGTCGGCAAAAAGACCTTAACTGGGCAATGAAATAAAAATCGAAATATTAGGTATATTAGAAGAATTGTGCATTACGGATAACAACTGTATGACTTCGTCAAATTGGTTGTCTACCTAAAACAACCCCTCCATTAGAATTTAATTATTAACAGTGTGTACATAATTATCTATATCACAAAAACCCCGTCCTACAACGCACATGCACCAATATGATGGTTATCGCTATTCGACACCCAATAGGAAGAGGGTTGCCAGTTTATTTTTTACTTTAGAGCCATTTACACGTACGAGAATTTTTACATAAATCATAACAAAAATTAGCCCGAAAATTTTGGTGAGAATTTTCTTAACAATTTTGTCGCGACACTTTCAAGTCGTTTTACACAGGAATACGGTTAGTTCCATTTGCACTTCTAAGTTGTAACCTAAATCTAAACAATTATGATCCGTATTTTGCTGGTTTATCGGTTAACTGCTATTTGTTTAGGATTTCTATGCTTACAACAAATATCGTGAAAATTCCGGTTAAAATTTATTCCTGTGTAAAATGACCTGAAGTATCGCGACAAAATTTCTTAGAAAAATTCTCACCAAAATTTTCGAGATAATTTTTAGTACGATTTATGTAAAAATTCTCGTACGTGTAAAACGGCTCTAAGAGCCGTTAGAAATTGCGCACGCCATTAATACAAAGCGGTGCTATCATGGCTCAAGATTCGTATATACTAGGTGGCCTCATAACTTTTCAGCCAATCAGGAGAAGGAGCGCGAACACGTCATCACGTATGCTGTGTTTAATAAGTAAAGTGGTGCATATATGTAAAAACAAATGGCGATTTGTACTCCCAGACTACATATTTATTTTTTTTACAAAAATCTTAATTTAGGAATTTTTTCAATTAATGTTATGTAAAGCAGAACGTGTCTTGAAATATAATTTCAAGTTCCTTTTATTATTACAGAATACCCCAATACCATATTATATAGTCAAAGAAATGTTCCACTAGCGTACTATAGATGGCACAGCAGTATTCTCTTATGGAAATATTACCACTACAAACGTACAACAATAGAAAATACTGGTAATACTCTATGGATGACACTATAGAGCGCCAGTGGAACATTTCTTTAACTCGAAAATGATCGCGAGGCGCCTCACCACAACGTCATCGCGTATCCACACTCCCCTTTCCCCGGGCCCCCCTGCAAGTTACCAGGCCACCTAGTATATACGAACCCTGATCATGACTATCATGAACATCTACGCCTATATGCATACGTGGTTGCATTATATACGCACTTGTTCCACCACCGTACGGTATATACACAAATAATATATTTATATATGATTTATGTAAATATTTCATTAAAGTTACTAAACCCATTAACATAATATCCCATTCCAAAACAATGCTTAACTTTTATATAAAAATAAAACTACGTACATAAATATGTTAAAGTTCCACATCGATCATGAAGCATTTCATGATATGCTCCTTTAACTATGCCCAAACCAAAGTCGGTAACTTTAATGTACAAATTATCATTTGAATTTGTTGGATTGGGTGCTAATAAGATATTTTCAAGTTTCAAATCCCGATGAACAATATCTGTAACAATATAGATATTGACTAATTAAATATATATATTTAATAATATATACCTATAAATACCATTTTTATGTAGATAATCTACAACACCAGCTAGTTGTATAATTACCACTTTAGTATCAGCTTCAGAAAACGGTTTACATTTTTTGAACAATTGTCCTAATTCGCCAGTACATTTTTCCAATACTAAATAAATTCGGTGATGCGATTCAAATATCTTATGCAAGAAAATGATATGTGGATGTTTCACTAATTTCAATATCTGAATTTCTCTTCTAATTGCATTAATTTTGGCAGGAACCTGAAAGATGTAAATGATAGTAATTTATTTCAAATTACTTTCATCGTACATTTTTGATACCTATGTGTATATCGTGTTATATTCCTTTTTAACAATACCAAAGAAAATATACTTAAAATTAATTTAAAAATTACAAATAAAGATGAACCATCAGCAGCCTTGTTTATACCTATTTATATTTGTTATATAAACGAGCCCAGGAGTAAATGTATATGTATGTATTATTCCTATTCGTATTGTATTTAAATATCCGCATTTTTTCAAACAAATTGTTAACTGTTTGCTTATTATAACAAACAAGCGAAAGTGAATTAGATTCTAATCCATGAGTTACTTTATATAAGGGCTGTTCGAACATGCAGTTCGCGAACGGTTCGTGATCATGTGAACCAATCAGAGAACAGATTGGAGTTCTCGCGAACTGGAATGCGTTGTCTGATTGGTTCACATGATCATAAACCGTTCGCGAACTGCATGTTCGAACAAACCTATAAATTTTAATCTTATCGGAAACGACAGTGGTTGGGACTTAGCAATTGTACAAAAATCTATTTGTTGCGAAAACAATAGTCGTGCTCCTTTCTAGAAGTTTGAAGTCTTAGCTTCGCGCTGGTAGCAGATTACAACTGCTTCTATGCGCAAAACTTTGAAGTTTGAAGCTCATACACAATTGCGAGCTGCTGCTGCCATGAAGACAAGCCGTCAAAATCATAAAAGAAACACCATAATTATATTATATATCTAAATATGCTTTATTCTACTGCTACTTACAAGTGCTTTTGGTATAATTTTCATTGCCCATGATTTATTATTACTTTTATCGCTCACTGCCACAACCCTTCCAAAGCTCCCTTGTCCAAGCAGTTCCTCAAAAGTATATGCTTCATGTAAAATATTTGAATTTGAAATTTGTACATGTTGAATATCATCCCGAAGTGTCCACTTGGTTTGTGATCTCTTAAATAAAACGTGTCTTCGCAAAGAATATTCTATAAAGAGCCTAAGTTATAGCATTACCTTACTGTGTATCTCCTCTTCTTCATCTATATCAAATGGATCTGTATTAACTCCTATATGTATTTGCCTTAAGCTATCACTTTTCATTTTGATTGTTCATTATAAACTGTCAATTTTGAATAAACCGCTACGCACACGTACGGGATGGTACACAGATTCCTTCAAAAATATAGGATCTGCAAATTGTAGCTGCTGATCTGCTAAATAGTAATTAAGCATGTATGATGATTTTCATCGCGAATGTAAATATGCTGTAAAAATTAACTTGCTAAAATTACAAATTTTGGTTGTATTTACATTTGAATAATTGTTACCGCCGCCTCCTTCTTTCATGTTTTTGAATAGCAAGTACTTATTGTAGATACTTTTATTGAAATTATAATGTAGCTATTACTTTAATTACTAGTAAAATATGTGTAAATATTAGTATATATTCACCACCATCACACATCCTTTTTCACAAGAGAAATTGTAAATTACAATTACAACTGGCAGTTCAGAAAATTCTTAAAAGTACCAATAGATGGCACTGTGGTTAATTTTTGACAGCTGACAGAATCTACAATTCGTTTGTAGGAGGTTGTGCCACTGTGCTGTGTTTATAAAATTGGATTGTATACTTTCGGCTTTCAGCATATTTTTATAATCGTGGTTGGGATAATCGTTTTTGACATTTTGACAATTTAATTTATTAAAAATGAAGCTTGGGATTTTTAAGTAGATTCTTGCGTAAAGACATTTGTATTGTAGAAGATGGAACAAAAACCTGACTTAAATATTGTTTATCTAGCCATATCGGCGTTGTATAGTAATCCTGATGCAAGTGAAAAGGAGCGAGCTTCTCAGTGGCTTGCAGACTTACAGAAATCAGTAAGTTGATCTAAGTTATGTCTACATATTGCTTTCATGCTGTTTAATCTTTTTAAGGTACATGCTTGGACCATAGCTGATGAATTGCTACATCACAAACGAGATTTGGAGTCCTGTTATTTTGCAGCTCAAACTATGCGAACCAAAATACATCAATCGTTTCATGAATTACCTGTGGAAGCCCATTTATCATTAAGAGATTCATTATTGGCTCATTTAAGTCAAATAACAGAAACTACTAACACAGTGATTGTAACACAATTGAGCTTAGCTCTTGCAGATTTAGCACTTCAAATGCCTTCCTGGTCAATGGCAACATTAGATTTGATAAATAAGTTTTCACAATCACACATATGGGCACTTCTGGAAGTATTAACTGTATTACCGGAAGAATTGGAAAGTAGATCTGTCAGGTAAAAAATTAATAATTGTAGTTTAAATATGATAAAAATTATTACCAGGAGCACCTTGGAAAAAGTAAGAATAGGAGGTTGTTAAAATAGAATAAAGATAAAGTTAGTTAATATGGAACTATTGTTGCTAACATTTTCATAATCAAGGTATCCTAAACTTAAGAGTATCTCGTTTCTCTTACCATTTTCCAAAATAATTCCTTGAATGTGATGTTTTAAGATATTAAAGTAGTGATTCTCATAGCCCCATAATCTTATTGTTTGTATATTTTTCAAGGTTAGGTGAAAATCGACGTGTGGAAATACTAGAAGATTTCAAAGTGTGTGCACCTACAGTTAATGAATTTTTGAAACATTGTTGTAATAGTTTTTCTACGAATATCCATGAAAATGTGCAGATTAACATTAAGATAATAAGGTGTTTCACATCGTGGATAGCTTTGGGAGCTATACCATTACAAGATATTGCTGATAATATTGTTGTGAGTCATACATTCAGTGTTTTGTGTTATAAACAAGAAAGTGATAAACATCAACCAATCGTTGGCGCGCTTCACGATGCATCTACAGATTGTATGTGTACATTATTGCAGTGTTTAGAAGATAATAATAATCAACATAATTTAGAAACTTTCCTATTTAACAGTGTTTTAAGTTTTGAGGTTGCATATCATTTGTCGGTTGCAAATGAAGATCAAGAAAAATCAATGAATTACTGCCGAATATTTACTGAATTAGGTGAGGCATTCCTCGAAAAAATCGTCAACTCAACCACAGATAAGAGTCAGCATTTTGCTATGAAAGTGTTTGACTTGGTTCTTGTCTGTGTTGGCCATCATGATTATGAGGTGGCTGAAATAACATTTAATTTATGGTACCTCCTAAGTGAAGAATTATATCAGAAAAATAATAAATCTGTAACGGAATTGTATAGGCCATATGTGGAACGACTAGTAACTGCTCTTTGTCGTCACTGTCAGATGGAACCGGATCATGAAGGTTTATTAGAAGATGGAGATGATTTCAAAGATTTTAGAATGAAAGTATCAGATCTGATAAAGGATGTGGTGTTTATCGTGGGAAGTAGTAGCTGTTTCAGACAAATGTTTCTAAACTTACAAACACCTGGTGTAACATGGGACTCGACAGAAGCTGCACTGTTTATTATGCAAGCTGTGGCGAAGAATGTTTTACCGTAAGTATTTTCTATTTAATGTATGTTTACAGGAAAAACTCTAATTGCATGCATTAACACATTTATAGCAACCGAATTTATGATAACAACTCCTTGCTTATAAAGACTAGAATTATAAAATTATTAATTATAGAAAGGTAAAATAACACTTAACTAATGAGAAAGGTTTTATTGCATTTACCCAAGTGATTACCCAAGTAGTTGAATAGTCGCAATGAAACGAGTTTGTGCAGGCCCATCTTATTTTTAAATTGGCTATATTCTGCTTATTCCTGTTATACACTGCTGTTTCTAAAATGATGGCAGAAATTTTTAAGGGAATTTTTATATAGGTCACTAAACTAAATTCAACTGCAGTATTTTTTTTCACTAGCTATTCAAACGTAATTTCATTTTTAAAACCCGTGCTAATATTTCTATATGTTTGGTCATCAAAGGGGACCGCTATTTTTTTTGTTCGTCGCCAAGTGCGTTGGCGTGCTATTTAATAAATAACCGAGGCCCGGCTACAATATCAGCGGTATTGAAACAATATTTAAGGGGAACTTTCTTCCTCAGAGATAATTACAGTATTTTTAATTATCTTTCTACGTTTAAAATCATATACATAAAACACCAAATTTCATCATACCAGCTAGTAATGGCATTTTCGAATAAAAGAGATATTTAATAATTTCGAATAGTTTTGCTTATGGTATACATACGTAGTTACGAACTAAAATTGTTTCTGTTGTTCGAAACTGATATTATACCTGTATAAACTCTAAACTTATGTGTTCCTATCCTATCCATTTATCGTAGTAACAGGCGGCAACCCTTAGGTTTGTTCGTTGGTATTACACCAATTACACTGGTGCATGTTTTATCTTTCTTAGGTACCTACAGAGTAAATCTTCTATCTTATTTTAATCACAAACCAGTGTAGAAAGTGTAGCGCCAACGGAACAAACCTCTTGTTAAGCTAAGGTAGGTTTTCGATAGCGCACGAGCCACAAAATTTCACTCGCGTGGGCATGTTTTCGTGGAAACGATCTCCCTTCCAGTATACAGTAAGCAAATTCGTTACTGAAGAAGTGTAAGCGGAATGATGAACTGGCAATACTGTGATTTTGCCCCGCTGCAAACATTTAAATTTCATGATCGCCCTTAAATCATAAATAAATAATTATAGAAAAAGTATTATCAGAGACAAACCAGATAGTATAAGGCATAACTTTTAATAAGGATAATATTGCGGTAGTATTCAGTTCACTATTGACTGTTAAAAATGCATTTCCACTTAGCATCGCGATTGAAGACGAATTCAACTTACAAGGCTACAGGAAGAACACCCATCAGCGATGTACTCTTTTTGAAAATATTTTAGGCTTGTAATATTGTCAATAATTAGCATAGTATAGTATATACATATATAATTAATAATAAAACAAAATATCCCAAATACACATAGAACAATACGTTACAGAATTGCTAATTGATATGGTCCAAAGTACCTAAATCACGTTTATAAATGTTTTTTACTACGTATTTCAATATTATCATTAAAATGCTCGTTATTGTTTTAAGTAACAATAATATTGCTATAATTACAATTCTCTTTTTGTATGATTAAAAGGTGTCATTTTTAGCACTATGAACATTAAATATTAATTGTAATTATTTGAAAGAAAAAAAACAAGATGCTGGATGAAAAGCAAATGTAAACGACAAAAACAAATATGTAACAAGAGAGAGACCAGTCATACTATTGTGGAAGCACTATTCTAAATACTGGAACATCATTGGTAGTTGCACGTGATTTCGCGGCCTCAAAGCTGTTCTCGTTTCTGATTGGTAGACTGCAGTCGTCGCTCGCGCTGTTGAAAACCTACCTTTGCAGGTACACCCTTCGTCCCATTACCTGATAATACACGGACACTCTCATGTACATATACATATTATTATAAGTATAGTCTATTTCAAGATATAGTGCGGTGTTATTTGTATATCGCCTAGCATGTTTAAACAACAACGTCCACTTGAAACAGACAGTATAACCCTTTCAACTTAATCAAACGATTACAAACGACCTTCGGTTTCGTTAGTTAATGACGTTACGGTGTTGTCAGATGCACATGTTTATACAATTGGTCGATATTACAGCATGCGGCAAATAAACAGTACTGAAATTATGAAACGTTTATTTATTAGTTATATATTTACTTTACATTATATAGCGATGCTTTAACATTATATAGTGTTGAGAACATTATTCACGACGATGTTCCCAATAAAACACATGTTCAAGATGCCCTCCGTTCAGTTTCAAGCAGTATACGTAGCGTTCGCGAAGGTTCACAAACATGTCTGTGAACACAGGTTGTTGCATGGCACGAAAGAAACATTGAATTTTAACCCGCAATTCGGAATGTCAGACGGTGGATCGGTACGGAAAACAGCCTCCTTCAGCATTCCCCATATGTACGCATCAGATGGTGTTAGGTCTGGTGAGTGTGATGGGTATGGGAAATCAGTGTCACGCGAAATAAGGCGATTCCCAAAATGATTGCGCAGCATTCGAAGAGACTTCCTAGCCGTGTGACAGGTTGCCCCGTCCTTCTGAAACCATTGTTGATTGCGTGATAGGTTCCTGGCACGACAAAATCGCTGAAGATCATGTGATAACCTGTTCCCTGTAGCGCTCCTGATTCACAGTTAACGGCGTTCCATCGTCTGCTTCAATGAAATATGGGCCCAATATGCTATGTGCGGATACAGCACACCAAATGGTAACACGGTCTCTATGAAGGAGTTGCTCGACGATTATGTCAGGGCGTTCGAATCCAAGAAACCCCCTTTCCGTATGACCGAAAATAATGCTCTACGACAAAAACATTTTCTGCAACAGTGAGAGCCATCCTGAAGCAACTAACATTAAAAAGACATTCACATACGTTATAACCATGTTCGGAAACCAGTCGGTACGTTTCAGTGCATGACACATACACATTTGACACATGCGCATTTCAGTACTGTATATTTTGTCGCATACCGTAATTTGAGAGGTTATAATTAAAGGTTAAGATGCATTTTAAACTGTTAATCGCGATGCCCGATTCGTTCCATTTGGTCCTAATGTGGCCATAACAACCATGTTCTCCATGAGCGTTAGTCTGAACACTGACAGATGGCTGACAGTACTCGCGCGAATATACCCTAGTAGCAAAATTTAAATTTCCCACAATTATTTTTAGTGATTTCAACAGAAAGACATCAAAGTAACTAGTAATCTAATACAAAATCACTGGTAATTTCGTGTTTCAATGTTGAAGTTACTAAAAATAATTGCCGGAAATTTAAATTTTACTACTAGGGATATTTTTACCATACCTTCTATTAACTGTTTGTTTATACTTGCAGCTATATTTTTTTACACTTTTTCATATCCCTTATTAATTTAATTAAGGTTAAACCTTTATTGGTTCACTAACAATAAGATGGAATGGTATAATACCACGTATGTTGGGTTGCCGACTATAAAATTATTTTTATTTCTATTTCCTCGGCGATTTCTCCATGAACACATTTGTTTATCAATGTTTTATTTAAATTACCCTCTTTCACAGCAGTTATCAATAAAATAGGAGCTCCGGTAGGGGGTTCTGGCATCATGCTCTTGTTTACAAAAGCGCGTTACAGAAACTATATGCTCATTCATTTCTCGTAACAAATATTTAGGCATGGCTTTATACCTATACGTTACAAACAACTAAAATACACTAGAAAATGTTATGTAATCCATATTCATTCATTTGTGAGATAACGTTTTGGAAAACTTCATAGTGTTTATGCATTATCCAACTTATGCGTTTTCAATTTTATTAATGGATGAAATTTAGTTTTGCATACACTTGTGAGATTTTAAGAAGCCGTAAAAAATATATTTTGACCATAACAGCGTTAAACCTTGCGTTTGCGCGAAAACCGGACTTACGATGTTTTTAAAGCACAGTATTTAAATATTGATATGAACGTCTTGAAAAGTTGAGTAGTAGGACAGTCTATTTGATGAGACAGTACTTCCAGACACGAAACTATGTCCCTCTAAATGCTACCCTCTTTTTACTATGAGTTATTTGTAAATCACGGTTCATCAAGATGCTTTTTCAGAATGACATTATGGTATTTCCACTCGTAATAACGTCCTGCATGGTAATTAATTTTTTTCCTGTAAATGTAAACATCGTGCAATTTTATTGTATTTTAATCAGCTGTGCATTATAAAAAATACGTTTATATTTCAGTACAGAAAGTGAAGTTGTTCCAAAAGTCGTAGAAGCAATTCTTAATATACCAGAAAATACTCATATTGCTGTTCGTCACACTTCAGTTCTTTTACTCGGCGAACTATGTGAATGGATCGAAAAACATCCAGAAACCCTTGATCCTATTTTAAGTTTCTTGGTGTGTTGTTTGCCTCAACACGGTATTGGAGCAGCAGCCGCCACCGCTCTGCAAAATATCTGCGCAGCATGTAATGATCATATGCCAAGACACATACCAGTATTGCTACAATTACTTCATCAAGTTGATACATTTGCAATAACAAACAACGCAGTAATTGGGCTTTTAAAAGGCGTAGCTGCAATAGTGGGTTGTATGCCTCATGTTAATGTAACACCTGCGCTCAGAGAACTGTGTTTAATGCAGGTAAATCCCATTTGCCAATTAATTGAGCAGGATGCTATACCTGTCAGAGGGACAAAAACTGATCCTGTTCTTTGGCTTGACAGATTGTCTTCAGTGTTTAGGCATGTTGTAATAACTGTTTCTGAAGGTAAATTCTACTATGCTTATTGGTGCTTGTTTTATTAAAATATTCCAAATTAACTTTTTAGGTGAAACACATCCATGCCGTGCTGTTGTTCTCGAAGTATGGCCAATATTATCAAGAACTTTAGATAAATATCAAGCAGATATAAGAATAATGGAACGATGTTGTCGAAGTGTACGTTTTATGTTACGCTGTGTAAGTCAACAAGTGAGAGAAATTTTAGCAAGCCTTGTTAGTCAAATAATACAAATCTACGGCCAACATAAGCATTCTTGCTTTTTATACTTGGGCAGTATACTAGTCGATGAATATGCAACAGATACTACATCTGTCCAAGGATTACTGGAAATGTTGCAAGCATTTATTGGGCCTACATTTGAATTGCTCAGGGAAGATAACGGTCTCAGAAATCACCCAGATACCGTAGATGACTTTTTTAGATTATGCGCACGTTTTATGCAAAGAGCGCCGTCGCAATTCTTAAATTGCTCAGCAATGGGACCTATATTCCAATGTGGCCTCTTAGCTTGTTCACTAGATCATAAAGAGGCTAATACGTCGGTTATGAAGTTTTTTTATGATCTGATAAGTACTGCTCGAAGCGGGAAAAAACAGCCCGATTATGAAGAACGGTATAAATTAATTCGTCAAATTCTCGACGAATTTGGTCAACAATTGGTTGGAAACCTTATACACGCTTGTGTATTCTGTTTACATTCGTACATGTTAACGGAAGTAGCAGATGTAATCTTAGAATTATTGGAATTTGATAGGGATGTAAGCGGAAAGTGGTTAGCAAATGCTGTGGAAAGTTTGCCTAAAGATGGTAATGGTGTGATAACTGTTTCACCACAGCAACTTAATGAATTTCATACAGCTGTGTACAGGTAAATATTTCAGTTGAATTTAACTTTAAGAACGTTATAAGTTAATAAATATTTTATTTTCAAATCTGCTTATCGAGATCAAGAAGTAGCATTGTTTTTTTTTTTCTTTTAGGTCGTATACCTCAAAATCCGTAACACACGCATTGAAGGACTTGACGCGGCTGTATCGTTAACATATTTCTCCCTTCATTATCCTAGCTCAATTTAATTTGCCAGATGTATCATAAATCATGACATTTTTAAAACACATTTGTGTTGTTGTATATTAATTTTATAGCGAAGACATACAATAAAGATGTTATTTTAATAATTCTTTGAAATATTGTATTCAGAAGAGATAAGGAATCCGCATCTGTTTTCTAATTACAGGTTTATGCAAAGCAAGGTATCAGTGCGTGGACTGCAATTTAAATACTCTTAATAATAATAATAATTCATCCCTTGGCATCTCCCAACAGCTTTCCCAATTACAGGGGACATCGGCCCAGCCATGAGTTTTTTTTAAGATGTTCGTCCCTCGGCATTTACCAAGGAGTGAGGGAAACGACGAAAACCTCACTCTGAGAGCAATCCGTTGGGTGCGAACCGAGGACCCGCGATTGATTAGCCAAGTGTGCAAGCCACTAATCTAGACCATCAGCCGGGCTTGTTATTACGTATTCTTATAACAATCATTACGTCGATATAACTGCACCCGTTGCCATTGTGGTTATTTTGTACTACATATGTATGTATGTATTGGATAGATGGAGAGTCACATTGCGACTTAAGAGATCTATTGTCCGCTATTCTTGCTGTTTACAGCTGACCTTCCAATCCTATTCCTTTCAGAAAGTGCAGCATTGCGAAGGCTCTAGGTTAAGTAAGTCTCCCTCTTTGATATCATATGCTCCCGGGTGCAACGCCCTAGAGTTGCACGCAATTTGAGAGGAGACGGATGATTAGCAAAGGAAAAGCAAGCTTACTCAGATGTCCTTTCAGTTTACAATGGCCTGAAAGTATTTCTGTTAATATAAGAAAAAATTTTTCATTCAGGTTGATATATTCTGTAAACCTCTTCTGGTTATAGATTCCCAGAAAAGTTTTACCTTGCCTAATTCCCTGGAGATTCTCCCAATAATTGGATTTTCTCTTCTCCATTTCGCTTTTCAATTTCTTCAGTATTGTACTGCTCCTTGTCCCGCAAAAGGGTTCATGTCCTACAAATGGTATTCCAGCCCCTTGCTAATCTTCGCACTTTCAAGAGGTTAATTCTCGCGATGGCCAGATTAGTTCTTTTCCTTCAAGCTACTAATGCGTAAGTAATGATCGGTCTATCGCTGTATACATCAAAGCAGTATTTTTGAGCTACATCCCCATTTTTCCCTTGCAAAGTTTCTGTTCACCATCAGGGCTTTTTTTGGCCTTGTTGATTATTTCAAGTTTGTGTTTGTTCCAGAGAAGTTTATTGTCTAGGGTAAGGCCTAGGTCTTTAACTTCCGTTCTCCAATCTATGTTATGCCCATCCATTTTTATGGTTTAGAGATTGGATTTCGTTTTCCTAGTGAATGAGAAATTAAGGTAGTCTTAGTGGGATTAACATTTAATCCCACCGATTACATTTACTTTTGGTTCATAATTCGTCCCAATATTACACTAGTGTAGATTAGTGATGTAACGAATACGTGATTTTACACATTCGCGAACGCGAATATGAGCACTAAACATTCGAATGCGAATATTAACTTTTTAACTTTACTAGCGCCATCTATTAGCTCTCAATTTACAACTCTACGAACACGCGTTAAGCGTTTATGCGCACACGCAGAGAATTAAATTTCTCCATCACCGCAGCGAAACTAGCCAGGTACAACCGAATCGTTTCGACTTTTTACGTCTTATTCTTGTCAATTCAAGTAGTAGTTTTGAGGTTATTGATGGTTATTCTAAATGTAAACTGCAAATTTGTGCTCAAAAGGTTGTTTTAGGATCTCAGTAAAATTAAATATTTTCTAAATTATGCATTTTAACAGGTAACTTTTTTATTCGCATATTTATTGCGAATATTCAAAAACATGCGAATATTCGTTACATCACTAGTGTAGATATATAGGAATGGAACTGCTTCATTTAGAATGGGGCTTTCCATGTATACCAATAATACCCATGCTTACTTTCACATAGGTATATACTATATACATATATTAAATAATATTATTACAGAAAATCTGTATAATTAAATGTTCCTTTGCATCTTCATTATAATTAATAATAATATTCTTTAATAATCATAATTTTGAAATAATAAAATAACATCGTGGCGACCTTTAGATTAGAAGCTCACCACGTTCGTAGTTGGGCGATTGCAGTACTTGGGCTTGGCTGTGGCTAATATTTTACAGAAGTACTTTAAAGAGTTTCTACGACCACCTGACAAAGCCAAAATCAAAATTGAGGTCATCATCTCGCGGCCTCACCCTGTTAGTCATTATAATGTTGGATAAATAAAAAAAATATTTGGGATAGTTTGATTTTTAGTTTTATATTAAAAAAAATATATACATGGATACGAGTCTTTCAGCGGACCTGTATGCAGAATAAGCTTAAACTAAAAAATAATACCAAAATGAAATATTTACGTGAAACTTCATAATTGGAATATGCAACGAAATCCTAAATATATTTATTCGTTAGAAATTCTAACTTTACTGTGAACATGATTTATTGAATTAAATTTCAAGTGTGAAGAAAATATCAATATTCAAATGATAATGTCCAATTTCTTCACAAACAATAAAATTTTCATTCTGTACGTATCTCGCAGATATTTACTGCATCTTCAGTAATATACTGACACCTGAGTGACAAGCGAGATGATAAATAAACATAGTTTGTGAAAAGAAACAAACATAAAATTGTAAAAAAGAAAATATGGGAACAGTTAATTTAGTACCGGTACGCTAAATAAGTTAATATTACATTTTAAACAGATCTAACAAACTATAAAGTCAAAATTAAGTAATTTGTTATTGTATTTCTTCATGCAAATGGTCTCCAATATAAACTAAATTATGATATGTACCAACTTTTAAAAATCTTACATCTCCATAACTAAAGTTGTTATGATTAAAGTGTTGGAGATAAGATTTAAAGAACACAAATTACATCTTAGAAATACAGACTTGAAGAAATTCAATAACAAATTATTTAATTTTCATTATAATATGTTAGACATGTTTTAAGAATTTCGAGATATTTATCGTCCCGGTATTAAATTAAGTGTTCCCATGTTTTTTTTTTTATTACAATTTTATATTTGTTTCCTTTCACAAACTGGATGTTTTTTATTTGTCATCTCACTTGTTATTTAGGTGTTAGTATATTGCTGAAAATGCAGTAAATATCTCCGAAATATGTATACAATAAATATTTTATTGTGTGTGAAGAAGTTGGACCTTTTTGAACATGATTTATTGATATCCAATGACACAATCCTTAGTTGACATTCTTTCGGAGTTTACGCTTAGTCTGTATATCACAAATGTGTAAAATACTATTAAGAAGTAAAATTTAAAGGAAAATAAATTATTTTATTAACATAAATATAAAATTTTGATTTTAAAACTTAATTATATACATATTTAAGTAACCCGAGTAAACAATTAAAACTTAATAATGGTTTACAAATTAAAGATGTCAGACGTGATGATCAAGTAATGGAGAATCAAATTTACGTGGTAGTTTTGAACATGGTAAAAGCCACAGCAGCGGATGTTGCCTTCCACATACTTCACTGAGAAGTAACATTTTAGGTTTATTGGGTCTAAATGGCCCTTGTCTTTGGACTTGTTCAACGGCTGTTTGGTCTCCTAATATAGCTTGTAACTGATCTGTTAATATGGCAGATACGAATAGCCCAAACAAAGCACTCTCCAATAATAAGATAACACAATGCATGCTGAAAATTAAATAAAACACGTCATATTAAAACACAAAAACATAAGTACATTAAACTACATACAGTAGAACAATAAAGCATATTTCTTGTATACATCAATGACACAAATTAAATATTGACACTTATATTATTATTCTGTTGAGTATACCGTGAAAACGACAACTTTTTTCTTTCACTTTATATTCGAATGATTTCCTGTGGTCATACTCAAACTGATTTAAAAAGTCGCATTTCGATATGAAGGTATCAGGTATGAAACGAGTTACGATTTTATTATATAAATTTGGTATGCCGTTATTGTATAACACGCTTTTTAATCTCCATGGCACAAAGGCATAATGTAACCGATTTTCCAGTCACATTTAAAAGCACTCCCACGCTTCTTGAAGATGCTAGGTAAGACTGTTTTATTTGAGAAATTTCT